>LOJH01003476.1:10973-36057 GCA_001685095.1 Ellobius talpinus | reverse complement strand
CCATTTTCTCTTTTCCATCACAAAGCATTGGGAGAGAGAGAGAGCGGGATCTGTCCGGAGTCTTGAGTTCACATGTACACTGCCCCCACAGCAAGAGGCCAAAACACTCTGCACAGAGGGTGCCCCTCTCTTTGCTAGGCCCAGGGAGACTGTTCTGAATGCCTCTCTTGCTTTGGATAATTGCTGATTTAGATCTAGTCAATTTCCTGTCTCATTAGCAACAAGAGGCCTGGGAAGCAGAACGTGAATTCCTGGGCCATGCCTCCTACACTCATGGCTGCCCTGGTGTTGAGGCAGATGCTAATCGCAGGTGCTCAAACAAGCTTGTCCCTGTCCCCACTTCCCCTTTGGGCTCTCACTGTATTTTACTCAAACTATCTTTTGAATGCATGTTCACTTCTCGCCATGGTGTCTGTGTACTCAGTTGTCTTTCTGTAGACTAAAGGTGACATGAGACAGAGCCTGAGGTACCCCACCTGCCAATGAGGTGGCACAAGAAAGGAAACCCTGGATGGTGGGTTGATTGGGGGGGTATTCATGGTGATCTCCTCCCTCCTTCCCTTCTCAGGGCCTGGCCTTGGACTCCTGGGCCATCCTCTGACTTCAGAGAAGCGGGAGCCTGCTAAGGTCTTAGTGACTTTAGCGGCAGGAAGAGGACACTCCTTAGTGAAAAAGAGACAGGGAAGGAGAGCTTCAACACACAGACCTGGATGGGGAGTGACATTCAGAGGTGGCAGACCTATCCTTGCCCCCCCCCGCCACCAACACCCTGCCCTACACCTCAAGTCAGAACCCCGACTCTAGGCCTATTTGTTCAGATTAATGGGAGTGTCTATTCCACTGCCCATGGGCTACGTGTGGCTAAGGAGAGTTATGAATGAGGCCCGGAGCGAAATGATAAAACTTACCTGAAACATCATGAGGCTTTGTGAATTTTGTTTTGAAACTTCACGGCTTAGTTCTTGATTGTGAGCTTTGTAGGTGGCAGATCTAGGTGTGCCATCCAAGACTGGACATGAAGCCCCTGTGTGCTGGGCATCGCCTGCTCTGCTTCCCCAAACTCAAGCTTCCCATTCCTCCTGCCTCTCATATGCCCACAGAAAGAGGGAAAAAGCCCAGGTGTGGAGAGGCCTCAGGGAGTTCGTGGGGAGAGCCAGGGCTCAACCTCTGCAGTTCCTCCTTTCCTTTAGGGTCCTCATCTGTAAAATGGGACTGTGCAAACCCAGCTTCGGGGGATAGCCTGGAAAATATGCTTAAGGTGGTATCTTCGTTCAGTCCCTTCTACAAGCTACTGATTGTTTTGTTGCCCCTGCTCTCTAGGTTCAGCAACATGGGGCTGTGTGCACAGAACAGCATTCATGGGGGGAGGGAATTAGAGCAAGGAAAAAATGACCACTGCTGACCACATCAGTTGCTGCCCCTGCCATACTGCTGGACAGCTGCCAGAAGCAGCTGGGGTCTAGTGCATCATCTAACCTGGATTTTTAATACTTCCTTTTGAGCAAGGCATATGAGTGTGTGTGTGTGTGTTTGTAGTCTTATGCTTTTATGTGTGGTGTTTGTGTTTATGGTGTGTTTTGTGTGTTAGCATGTGTGTGCTGTTAGTGTCTGTATGTGCATATTTTTATGTGTGGTTAGTATCTGTGTGCTAATGGTATGCATATGTGTTTGTATGTATGTGTTTATGAGTATGTGTGTATGTAATGCATGTTTATGGGTGTATTGCAGGTGTTTGATATTTGTGTATTCATATATGTGTGTATTTTTATGTGTGGAATGCTTGCATGTGTGTGATATTTCCATATGTATGCATGTGTTGTGTTTATCTCTCTGTGTGTATGTTGTTTGTTTCTGTGTGTGTGTGTCTGTGTGTGTGTCTGTGTTTGAAAGACAAAAGACAGCTGGCCTGGGGTGATGGGGAGCACTGCCCAGGTGCTATGGAGAGGAGATGGATTTGGGGAGTCTTTCCTTTTTCCTAATTATTTCTGCTTGGCTGCTGTTTTTTCCCCTCCTGTCTCCCTTGCCTCATTCAAAGTGTCTGTGGATCGATAAAAGCTCAGGCTGAGAACCTTGGAGGGAGCCAGCCGCCACTTTAGCTGCCAGGCAGGATGGAGTCTGAGGTAGTGGGCAGAAACCCAGGCTGGGTAAATGGACAGCTTGTCAGCCCCAGGCCACCTCCACCACCACATTTGGTTTGTGCACCCTCCAGAGACTCAAAGCAATGACCCTGCGCCACTCTGCAGGCCTTGTGCAGCTCCCAGCTCTGCTGCATGTGACCTTTCTTAATCCTGCACCAGCATGCAAAAGGATTTTTCAGGCCTCACTCGGTGCCTGAGAACAATCAAGAGCTTGGGGACTCTGGCCAAGCCTCCAGATTGCAAGGGAGAATTCTTTCCAGGTCATATCAGCATAACAGGATCACTGACCACTGCTACAAAGATCCTGAGCCTGGGACATACTTCATGGAGCTGACTTGCAGGTTGCTCTTCAATGAGAAGCACAGGCCTGAGGGTTATACCTGAGGCTGCTCAGTTAGCTGCAGAGGAGACCTGCAGTGCCCTCTGGTCTTTGGCTAATGCTCTAGTGCCTCTTCTTTCTTTGTATCTTGTGGGGGGGTATGAGGGAGAGAGGTCACCAGAGGTACAGAGGCCATTGGCAGGATTATTGTTGGGCTTTTCCTATGAAAGTCTTGCTGGAATATTAACTATGGGTTCTATAGTAAGCTAATATGGGCTCTGTTCATCACAAGGAAAACAGTACAGCTACCAGCCCACTTAGGTATGACAACATTAGACATGAGATCACATAACATATATGAAAACTTTCTGCGTCGATTATAAGGATATTTCCAGGTTTAGAGAGGGACCAATGAGACCGTGCTTGCTTTCAAGAAGCTCACAACCAAGTGAAGACATTCTTATCCGCATCTGCCACTGCTGGACATGCCCAAGAAAATGCTTTGGGTGAACCACTGAATAGGGCATCGTAATGACTATACATGACAATCAGGAGTCTGTGGGTCTCATTGTTCAGAAAGCCTCCAAGTCACAATGGGTTTTAAGATGGAAGAGAGGCGGACTGGGATCCACAAATGGTGCTGTCTTCCTTTGTGCTCTGTGATCTCAGGGTTGAATCTGGTTATGTCCTCATATTTCAGCAGATACATCTTTCTGTGATAAGCGTGTGTTTGTGCACAGGATCCGAGGACTGCCATTGTCCTCTCCATATGAACAGGAGGTGTGCATCTCTAGCAAGGAAAAACAGGGATCGAGACTTGAAAGAACCTCTCTTGTCTCAAAACAGCAAGCAAGACTGCCTGTGCTGTGTACTCCATAGACAATAAGGCCCCATGTGGCCAGATGCATGGGTTCCCTGTCAACAGTAGGGCAGGAACATGCTCTGAGGAAGGACAGGAGGTTGTGACTCAGTCCCTGTTGTCTCGCTCAAGAGTTGGTGTCACTTACCACCCCAGGTACTATTTATGTTTTATAAAGAGCCTGATTCCAACATGCAAGCATTATCCTGGAGAAGGAAAGGTAGCCTTAGCCTGGGGCTGGACCTCCTGAGTTTCTTGTGTTGTAATACACAGCCCAGAAGAGGAGTTAGAGATGTAGGAAGCAGTCTGAGACCAAATGAGCTTCTACTAGTTCTGCTAATTATGAGACACTTGCTTACGCGGCGCCCCCTGAATCTGATGCTCTAGCCCTCCAGGTTTTCATATGGAGAACAGGTGAGCATCTCAGAAAGACAGGATGTTCCTCTTGGGTGAATCGATGCCGTCTGGATAAAGTGTGCTGCACCTCCACGTAAACATCTCTTCAATGGACTTGGTCATGAGCTCCTGATGTGTCTGTACCCAGTCTGTTATGTGATGCACATTTGGGTGGGTTTGTTTCATAAACCTGCCCAGCTGTTTTCTCTTAAAGACTCCCCCACCTTGCTGCCCCAACCCTCATCACTCCACCCAGTGTATACACAGGGCTTCTCAGTCACAGTGGTCCTCTGTGAAACCCTACACACAAGTCCCTGCCCTCTCCTGACCAGAGTTTACTGCATGGCACTTGGGCTTGCCCTTGATTCCTGGGACAGGTGATCAGAGGACTCCAGATGGCTGCCAGGACTGCTGTACCATCCATATTGTCTCCTGCTCTGGGCTGGGCTGGCCTAGCATCCTGGCATTTAATAATGCAGAGGCCTTTGCCTATTAATTATTAACCATCCTTTCTGCATTTCTAAGGACAGAAAGGGGATGGGCTTTAAGACAGAAGTGAGGGAGACTGGGATTCATGGATGGAACTGTTCTCCTTTGTGCTCTGGGATCTCAGGGTTGAATTCTGTTTACGTCCCCCAGATTTCAGCAGTACATCTTTCTGTGACTGCATGTGTGTTTGTGCACAGGACACAAGGACTGCAGTCCCCTTCCCATGTGAACAGGAGGTGTGCCTCTCTAGCAAGGAAAAGCAGGGATCTAGACTTAAAAGGGCCTCTATTGTCTCAAAGCAGCTACCAAGACTGTCTGTGCTGTGTAGTCTGTAGAAGATAAGGCCCCACATGGCCCAGATACATGAGTTCCCTGTCAACAGTGGGGTGGGAACATGCCCTCCCTGATAATTGCAGCATCGTCTGTGACTTTACAGCATGGCCACTGCTCTTGCTAGACTGCCACCTCTGATGCCATCCCGAGAGTTTACATTCACAGGGCCTTGTACTGCAGCAACTGAGAGGCCACCTCAGGATGCTTAGCTTCTTCCCTTCCCTCCAGCCTGGCCCCTGGCACTTGGCAGCTGCTCATGACTGCCAGGCCTACAGAAGCAATGAAGGCTGTTGTGGAGTCACCCCCATACTGGCTGACTCAATGTCCCTTCTCTGAAGCACTCTCCTTCTCCTCTTACCTGAGAGGCTCCACTGATCTTGAGCAGTATAATATAGTAGTAAAAGACAGTGAAGATGATCTGGTTTCCTCAGCTTTGCATTCAAAGGAGTAGGGTGGGCATTAGCATCAACGTGATTGCAAGTATTTTCAGTGCAGAGGGCTTGAGGACAGCTACAGCTCTGACAAGGGAGATGGGGTCCAGCTCACCTTAATGACCATACTCTGTTAAAGTCTATGCTCACTTCCTCCAGAGTAGCCACCTTCCCTGTCAGTGAATCAGTTTGCATCCATTAATGATGAACTCAGAGTCACCAATAATGCATAGGCATCACATTAAGGAAAAGAAGTTAAGAAGCAATTCTCCTTGGTGCATTTAACCAAGAAAGAGCCCAGATTTGAATTCTCCACTTCTCTCTCCCTGTGCCTTTTGTGACTTTCCTTCTGCTCCATGAGTCCGAATCTCTGCCCGTCTGAACGCTCTCTTGTGAATCTGTGTCCCTCTTTCTGTCTTCATCCCCCAAAGGGCTTTGCTCTCTCTCTATTGAGCAGTACAGAAAGCACAACATCCGGAAGGAGGGAAGGATGCCTTATAGACATCCTTCACAAGGTTTTTCAGGGGATTAAGTCACCGACTCCAACTGACCCAGATAAACAAATGCTACCAAACAATGTCCATATGTTGTCTTGAGCATTCATGGGGAATGCTCACTTTATAAGACTGCTTTTGACTTATTTTCTGCTACTCAAACGTGAATGACTTATGGATCTGGGATATGGAAGGGTGCACATATTTATATTTTGGCTCTACATTAACTGATGTCATCAACATTGATTCCTTGAGAAACTCAAGGGAACTGAGGTCATTCTCACATGGTCCTCTTAAAGGCAGTCTAAACAAACAGGCTGAACACACAGTAGGACCACAATCTTAAATGACCTCCAGGGATACGATTAACTATGGCCATGAAGTCTAGCAAAAATTCCAGTTTCTTAGAGAATGAAAGAGATATTTTCATCCTAACGCAAGGCCACACGCGTCTAACCTGCTTTTCCTCCGGTGCTACCCAAGACTTCCTGGCTTACGTCTCAAGTCAGAACCCCGACTCTCACTTGACTTTTCCCTAGAAGCCCAAGGACGGTGATTTGGGGCAAGGTGGTACCGATCTCCCACATCCCCTTTCCATCTACAGTCTTCCACTACCTTAGGATGTGGTCTTTAGCTGAGGGGCTGTAAGGGCAGCTTCCTAGGAAGATGCTTCTGCTACTGTTGGCTCACAAAGGGCAAATGTGACTGTCACTCCCTGCAGGGGATATTTAGGGTGTCCATTGCCCTACAGAGGGACATGAATCCTATGGTATTGGATTCTATGGGTTCTTGGTACCTGGTGTACTTAGGCCCTGCACTCGCTCATCGTCACTAACTCTGTCCCCTGCACCTGTCTATCACTAGTTCCAACCCCAGACCCATACCCCTTGGCTTTCACAAGTGTCCTCATGGGGGCTCAGCGTGCCACTGTCCCATTTCACCCAGCTACTCAAAGGCTGTGATTTTTGAGAGGCCTGTCTCAGCCCCTCAGTTCTGGTGGCATTGTCCCTTTCTTGCTCCACGGACCTCATGAGGTCTTGTGCTGCACTTAGAAGCGGTGGCATTTTTTTCCTTCTCTGTCTACGTGGTCTTTCCTATCTGGGGCTGAGAAAACCGGGAGTGTGGACATGTGTGCTGCAGGACTCAGGGGTCCCATAGCCACAATACCCGAGGAACCGGCCTGATCCTCAGTCTCCCCTTTTAGATTTTTAACTGCACCAGCCAATGTTCTCCAGGAGACTGTGTGCCTTGGATGGACTGTGTGATTCTGCGTGCATTGAGAATGGTCAAGATACTATCTGCATTAGTCTGGTCCCTGGTGGACCTGACTCGGTTCAGTAGCATGTGATTGTATGTGCATCTCTCTGTGTGTATGTATCTGACATGTATGGCACCAGACCCTGTGGAGAAGCAGGGGTAAGAGGAAGAACAGGAACCCAGGCTGGAGAAACAGATCTGAGCCCCTCCCTTCCAGGAACAGATGTAATGGTACAGGCACTGTTTTCCAGATGAGGTCATTAAAGGACCCCAGAACCTTACATGTCAGGTTGTTTTATTCCTAAGCACTTGTCTGTAGGACTGAAGTCAAGTGTGGGAAGGCTAGCTTGAGACCCTACCTGAGAAGCCAAGTGCAGGCTTAGGAAATGTTCCTGGAGCCATGTCAGGTGCCAGCTTCTAGGGAGGCGTAGGTCCTTATTGGTCTCTGCTGGTCCTCAGAGCCTAGCTGGCTGCCAAGAAGGCCTTGCCCCTTATGTGAACTGTGTCCTGGTCACAGACATGGCACAGAGGCTCCTCCCCAAACCTGGCAACTTGGAATGGTTGGTACAGACAAGTCTGACCATGCCATGCTAAGGTCCCCATCACTTCTTCCCCCCACAGTCCTGGTCCTGGGTCAGAAACTTGATGGCCTTGCCTTGTCCTGGTCAGACTTGCAAGGGTTTTCATGAAACATTGTGTCCCTGCTGTGATAGGGCATAGATTCCTGGTAAGATCTCTGCTCACTATTCATAGAAATTTGGATAATGTCCCTGTACACAGAGGGCTTGGGTTTATTCCAGACCATCACTACAGAGAGAACACAGCTGGACAGCAAACCCTGCCCACAGAAGGGATGTTTCATAAGGTAGTATGGGCAGTGGACCATTCAAGTGCAGAGCATCCAAAACTGGCATAGCACCAGGGGGTTCAAGAGAAGCAATGACAATAAGTCATATTAAATGACAATTTGGTGACAAGGGAAGAGGTCATACAAACTGGCAGCCCTAGTTAGCGGGAAACTGTGAGCAGAATCATTATATGTGATATGTGGGGCAAGACACAAGTAATAAGGCAAGTTGGGAGAGGAAAAGTTGGGAAAGCCGGAAGAGCAGGTGGTGAATGGTATTGCTCAGAGGGAAGGTGTCCCCAGGGGAGCTGTGGAGCTTCCTGAGATGTGGAAGGCCAGATGAGGCAAAGACATAATATCCCCCAGGGAGAAATTCCGCCCTGCAAGGAAGCCATCTTGATGATCGAAAGCCTCTCCTACCTCTGACTTAATGACGAGGTACCCAGCCAGAGAGCGGCAGAGGACTCAGCCTAGGTGGGAGACTGGGAAATCATGCTGCAAGGATGCTCCCTTCCTGTCTGCATCTCCTTCACTGTTTCGACTGGGACACCACCGTGTTTAGCCATTAGAGCCACTTAACTCTTTTTAGAGGCCTCACAACGTCATACGTTGACTCCAACAACAAAAACAGCCATTGTTTGAGACCAGAAGCTTTGAAATCTGGACAAGGGGTTAAGAAGAGGCACTATGGTGATGAAACCCCCAACAGCCCCGAGGGTGGGGAGCATGTGCACTATTTATTGACCAACCATGGGCTCATCAGCTAGCCCTGCGATGTGTCTTCAGGTGGGAAAGCAGAACGTTAAACCCCAAACAAAACGAAGGGGGCCCTGTGACCAATCAGAACTGGTATCCTCACAAGGCCAGCACCCCCCCATCCAAGATGTAGGCAGGTAGCTGTAGATGGACCAGACTTTGCACACCGGCTATGCCCAGAGAGATGTCCACACAGGGAGGAACAAGTGTGGAAGCTGATATCAGGCCCGTTCTTGCCTGGGTGAGACACCTGCTGCCAGCAGCCGTCCCCACCATCTTCATGGTTTCTAGGAACCCACATTCATGACCCGATCCTTGCAGCATGCCTTGGCTAGCTAGGGCCTGGCCCAGGCTGGGCTCTTCCAAGGCTGCTGCTATGGGGTGGAGCAGTCTGTGTCTCATCTGAATGCGGAACCATGTATAGTCCATTCCCAACCTTGCTCATGCTGTGGGCACCATCTAGTTCCTTTTGTATATCCAGTTACCTCCTGGGGGCCACCCTGAGTTTCTGAAGGTCCTCCTTTACTACTGAAGTCGATGGTGGTTCCTCAAGGTCATCTTCCATTCATTGCCATATAGGCTTTCCCAGCAGACCTTCTGAGTCCAGCCATTAGGACAAGCTGGGGTAGGGTGACAGGGAGGGTGACAGAAGTGAGACAGGAGAGAGGGAAGGAGGAAGGAAGAGAGAGAATATTCAGATAGCAGAGAGCAAGCACAGGTGTGACCCAAGCATGACATGGCAGTCACAGCTCTGGAACATTCTCTTTGTTAGAACGGAAGAGGGTATAAGGATCAGGAGGCAGGGCTGCTGCAGACCCAGGAGGGAAAGGCTTGGTCCCTAGGATGGTGGGTGATGTGAGGGTGTGGCAGAGCTGAGTGTGTGACCTTGAACTGGAGTAACAAGGAGGAGCTATGAGCTTTGTACACCAAAGCCCTGTTCGTCGCTAAAGGCCTCCTGTGGGCAGGCAGAGAAGGGAGGTAGGTCTATGGCACAGATACGTGTGCATGGACTGTTTGGAATCTGTACCGATGAAGTTCACATCTCCCTTGACAGTAGCAGGAAATGCCGCTCTCACCCCTGAATCTCCTTGATTTTTTTAACAGGCTGCCTTGTATTGCTTATCACATTGACCTTGAATCCCTGCGTTTGCCCTCTGTGTGAGCTTCCAAGGGTGGTGCAGTGCAGGGCCATTCATCTGCAGGCCAACAAGAACCTCATAATGAGGCTCTCTGCCCTCATCAGCCCTGGGAACTACTGCCNCTGACCCTCAGCTGAGTGCATTCCATGCCAAACAACACCCGCTGCTGCAGCAGGGAACTAGCACGTGCAGACTCGCTGGGGCCCTGTCTGCTGTACAAATCTCAGATGCAGGGAAGCAGGGATGGATGAAGACACTCCTTGGGATAGATGAAATCAAATAAGCAAAACAAGAAAGCCAGAAGGGAGCAGGCAGACTGGGCGATCAATTGAACTTCCCTTTTACCATCTGACTTAAGCCACAGACCAGCAAATGCACTGAAAGTAAAAGCATTTGCGCAGTAACTCATTAGAAGGCCTCCCAAAGCCGGGCTGGAGACTCCTCCATCTATCTTTTCTGCTGCCCCGGAGAAGATTTCGGGTCAAGTCTTTTAATGGTAGATGTTAGAGATCTGTGAATCCTTCAAATGAAAAGAATTAGAAATTATCCAAATTCTTAGGTTGAGAAGTGTTTTTATCCTCATGGATTTAGATTCCGATCTGGGCTTGCAAATTAGAAATGGTGCTGGGTGCAAAGACTCGTACTTCAAATGTTCTGAGGACAGTCACCTTCCATGCACTTGCTGACAGGAAGACTGAAAAAAATGTCCACACAACCCTTCCCGGAGCCCAGGTGCTTCTCCCAGTGGGAGCGCATGTGTCGATGGAGCTATTGATAGTGCTGTCTGCCATCAGTGCCAAACCCTGGCTGCCTCCGCTCTCCCCACGTGCTCATCCTGAGGAATCCGGGCCTGTTTTCTGATCCCTGTCCTCTCTTCTCACAGTCTGGCCTCAGACGGAAGGATTGGGGTGGGGATTGCTTCTCGAGAAAGACACAGCCTCTGATTTAAGTCAGGACTCCCTCGGCTTCCATTCTCTGAGGCCGCTGATGAGGGTGTAAGGACTCAGAGACGCGAGCCATATTTTATATCCCCAAGTTTATTACCAAGGTAGCAGCCTGTTGATGTGCATGTCTCCATGGACCTCCAGAAATGAATTTCCTGACATTTCGCTCTTAAAAAAAAAGTATATGTGTTGCTTGTCAAAAGCAGGATTATTTATATGTCCCCAAATTCATAGGTTCTTGCAGCTAATCTTCACGAATATTACTTGATGGGACATTATGGGCAAGATTTACTTGGTATTTGTCCTTTTTGTAAGCCCGCACATTTATTTAGAATAGCATCCTGGGTTCTCTGCCGAGGAACAGCCTGCAGACCCAGCCATCCTCTGCCTGGGCCTTTGCCAACCATTGATTGCTCAGAAGATAATGGCCTCCCCAGCAGCAGTGTGGGGAGGGGGAGGAAGAGACGCTCTGGTAAGTTAAAAATGAACAAGGAGGTCCTGGCTCTCTGCCGAGGAGAAGATCAAAGAAATAGGCAAAACAGATGCGGAATGGAAAATGCTTTTTGGAAAAAAAAAGTTTGTGTTTGCAAGATATGAAGAAATCCACCCTGCCTGTCTTTTTCCACTTTCATGGCAGGATGGGCCTGGGCAGGTATGCCAGGGGAAGTAGAAGCAGGAAGTGTCCATCCTATTTGATCAAGAAAGAGAAGGACTAGGATGGCCCCAAAGCCCTTGGTCAAAAGCAATGCTGGAATTTAGAATGATGCCCCTATCTTTCCCGGGGGTGCTGACATGGGTGTCTCCTTCAGGTATCCTACAGTTGGACCTGGACAGGGTGTCCTGAAAGCAAAGGACAGTGAATTGGATGTTGAGATCCTAGCAGGCGGTTAACGCCCCGTAGTTCCTCTACTTCCTGGCATTCTATTCTTCTCTGCAAGGGAATGGGGTGGGGGTGGGGGTTGCGGGGCTACTCAGTAACTGAGATCCTTGTAAGCCAAAAAATCGTATAATTATCCTCCCAACCTGTTTCTGACCCAGTCCAGAAGACGATACTAAGCACCAACAGTCCAAAGAAGAATCAAAGGTAGGAGGGAGAGCGGAACAAGTATGGGTATTCTCTAAGGATGGCGTAAGGGAGGGGCATGGGCCCAGAGCTCTCCCAGGTAGAGCTGATGGGGATTTTCAGAGTGGCCTTGGCCAAGTGAGGAGTACAAGGTGCCCAGTGAAGAATCTTTCACAGGGGTACAGGGGTTCGGGGAAGTGCTATGTAGTCCATAGGATGTCCACGCTGCCCTCCCCCACCGGGTGAATTCACCACTGGATTAGGATATCGGCAGAAACCTCTGCTTCCCCCATTGGTCTCAAGTTTATCAGGAGGGTAACGTAGGAGAAATAAGCACACTGCCTCTATAGAAATTAAATTAGGCTTCCTAACGTTCTGCCCAACCCTGCAGGTAGGTGCCTGCTTCTGTTCAGCTGGATACATCCCCCCACCTCCACTCTGACTCCCCGCCCCAGAGCCTCTCAGTCCCCTGTTCCTTGAACACATGTGCCCCTATGCCCTTCCACAGTTCACTGATGACTGGGTAGCACAGGCTCAGCATTCATTGACTAAGGCCCCCCACAAAAGGTCCGGGGCAAGTAGAGACCCCTCGCATGCATTTCTTGTTTTCACCAGAAGAGGGTGCAGCCACGGACGCCGTCTTGGTGGCAGAGAGGAGAGTCTGGGGGTTTATTAATCCTGGATCCCAGCGTCCCCAGCTATAAGGCACGTGTTTCTGCGTTAACAAACAGCTATGTTGCCTTGCTGGTAGCAGCCCACACAGACCCAGGCAATGATGATCCTCTGCCACCCTCTGACTGTGAAATAGAGCCTCCATAAACACACAGCACATTTAGGATGGCCTCCACCCCGGCTTTCCAGTTCCTTTTTAGGAACTTCAATCTGTAGTCATCGACTGGGCTAGGACTTCACTGATGCCACCCTGTCTTCCTGTTGCCCTGTCCTTCTGGCTCAGAGCACACTGAATCATCTCATCTCGACATCCCCCCAGCTCACTTATTTTCTCCCAGTTTCTAGTTATTCCATTTATTTATTTGTTTGTTTGTTTGGTTGGTTGGTTGTTGTCTGAGAGCCAGGGTCTCACTAGTTGGCCATGGCTGGCCTGGTACTCACTGTATGAAGCAGGTGGTCTCAAACTCACAGATATCTGCCTGCTTCTGCCTCCTTAGTGCTGGGAGTAAAGATGCGCACCAATTCATCTGGCTTTAAACCTTGACCTTGCCACTTTGGTGGGATACAAGGCTCCACTTTGGGGGTTTTTGCTTGTTTGTTTTTCTTCCCTTTGTTTAAAATGTCTCTTCCTGATATCTCTAGCTCACGAACATGTCTGGGCTCTGCCTGCTCTACCTGTCCAAATGACACCTCTATCCAGATGTCTGGCAGATATGGCTAACTTGACATCCAGTGCCCAGTGTCTTACCTTTCTTGCTAATCTCTTCTTCCAGCCTTCCCCATCTCAGCTGATAGCTTCTTTGTCCTCATTATTCTCAGGTAAAAGACCATGGCATTAGCAGGGTGGGTGGCATACAACTGTAGTCTCAGAATACAGGAGTAGATACAGGAGAATCTCAAGTTTGAGGTCATCCTGGGTTATGTAGACAAGAAAGTCTGGTCTACATAGTGTGTCTTAGTTAGGGTTTCTTTTGTTGTGGTGAGACACCATGTCCAAAAGCAATTTTGTAGGGAATAGGGAAATTTATTTGGGTTATGTTTCCAAACCACAATGTGTCATCTAGGAAAGTCAGGGCAGGAACTCAAAGCAAGAACCTGGAGTCAGGAGGTGAAGCAGAGGTCATGGAGGTAATGCTGCTTGCTGGTTTGCACTGCATGGCTTATTAAATATGCTTTATTATAGACCTCAGGATCACCAGTCCAGGGGTGGCACCATGCACAATAGGCTATCCCCCCATCAATTACTAATTAAGAAACAGTGCCCCCACAGGTTTCCCTACTGGCCAATCTGGTAGATGAATTTTATCAATTGTGGATCCTTCTTTTCAAATAACTCTAAAGTATGTCTGGTTGATACAGTGAAACTCGGTGTGATGACTCAGAGAAAGGGAACGAAGAAATACCATATCATCTTTTTGATATCACATGTTGGACCCAACACTGGTGGATCTGTCACCAAAGCCCAACCACAGTCCTGCCCCTTTCTGACTTCCTCCGTGACTGTCCTCTCTCCTTTGAGTTATTCTAACAGCCCAAGGAGTGTGGCCACAACTCTTCCTTTGTACAGGTTTCCACAGACCAGAGCTGTCTACTTAGACAGCCTAGCGGGCTTTCTTATTCCATTGCTCGGAATCCTCAGATGGTCCTAACTCCTCTCTGAACAAAAGTCACATTCCTTGTAGTGGTTAAGCCCTGTGTGAGTCTCCTGTCACAGATTAGCAGATTCTGTAGCTGTCGGTTTTATTTGGTTAATTTTTCATTGCTTCCCCCTCTAGTATCCAAGTGTCAGCATGATAGAGTTGGAAGGAAGCCATGTCTTGACTGTGAAGCTGGAGTTGGGGGTGGTGGGTAGGGTGTGAACAGGTAGGGATCAGATTGTAATTAATAGTCTTGGAGAGTACAGATGTGGACTGAGGGTTGGTTCTTAGGAGTTCACAGGATGAAGAAGGGGAAAATGGCATGGCTGGGTTTGCAGGTTGGGGAGCACCCCTGGCTGCAGGGATTAAGGGAGAGGAGGTAACAGCCAGGACCAATTCAAGGTGGAGAAGTAGGGGGGAGGTGGAGCTGAGCTAAGGATGGCCTGGCAAAGCACTGTCTTAGACCCTGCCCCATGGCATGGCAGAATGCAATGGTCAGGAGCCTGATTTGGGCTTGGCACAAATTGCATCCTGAACTGCCCAACGCCCCAGAGTCCATCACCTTCCTCTTTGGCTGTCGCTCACATAGCCCCATGCAATGTACTAGCAGGTTTTAGTTTTGATTTGAAAAAAAATCCACATAATAAAATTAAGTCAAATAATGTGGGAGTCTAGGTTTGATATGAGTCTTCTACATATGACATGCATGGAGGAAATTTGTAATTGCCTTAGACCATGTAATGCAGGCAAACATTGGAACCAGCTCAGCAGCAAAGGCAGACATTGTGTGTGCATTGTGGGTGGGGACTCCAGAGCTGCTTGGAGTCTAAGATGGGAGGTGAAGCCCACCACCTCCATGTCTGCAGCATGAGAACACAAGTGTGGAGGTCAAGGTGACTGCACCCAAAGCTTCTATCTCTCTTCCCCAGATTTGGGGCTTTATCTTCTTTTCCTCTGTGCTCTGTACCATTCTTTCATTCTTCCCTAAACACACCCTTCTTCCTCCAGGCCTAGTTTGTCACATTCGCTTGGCTTAAACAACCAGAGAGCCCCTCTAGAAGTGCTGGGATCCCGGTGACCAGAAAAGGAATTAGACTAGAGAGCTACCCCAGATCATGCGACTGTCAGGGGACCATGACTGCCGTGGTACAGTTGTGCTCCTGAGCACAGGTTCAGTGATTAGGGCTGATGAGGCCAGGAAAGCAGGTAACTGGCCAAGGTTGGTTTACGGGCAGTCAAAGTCGCTCCTGGAGGAACTAATTGCAAGATGGACACAGACAGCGAGAACCTAAGGAATGATGCCTTTACCCAGCTCTTTTCTAGGGACTGGAACTAAGGGTCCTATCCTCCAGCTCTGAAGGATGTGGAGGATTTCCTTCTTCTCCAGTGTCTACGGACATAATTGGGATGACACCTCCTGCTTCCTACTCACCTAGCCTGTACCACTGAGCAGAAAACACTAGACAGGAAGGGAGAGGTGAGGCCTTAGGGTGCTTTTCTGGTGAATGGAGTGTTACAGCTCATGGGTCAAGGGGAGGACCCAGTGCTCTTGTGTAGCAGGTTCAAGCCCGTGTTTACTGGCTCCCAGTTCCACCGTCCTCTAGTTGCCTCTGCTACTTTGTTCTGCTCTGGGTTGGGAATCAGCTAAGCTTTGGTTGGGACTGAGTAGGGTCCACGGTGAGGTGTGGAAGGTAAGCTGTGGACTCCATGGATTCTAGACATTCTCACGTTGCATACTCTCATCTCATTGGCTGTGAGCCCTGGTGAGGGCTTAGGGCAGCAGGCTCTTTGGCTGGATAAAGGAAGAGGAAGGCCTGGCGTTCTTCAGCCAGCATCTGTGGACATGAATGATCAGGCATATGTGGGGAGGACACGGAAGTAGAACCCACTGGTTATAGTGAGCCTGGGCCATTCATGCAGACCTGTGGCCAGAGGTCAAGGGCATGGACAGACACTGGTCCCTGAAGACCGAGAGGTTGACCTTGGAGGCAGTTTGGGATCATTGAGCACTGATTTAAGGAAAGTTTTTTGTCACACTGTCTTGCCACAACCCAGGGACTACTTCTCTGCAGGAAGTGTATTCTTCACTGAGCAGGCAGTGACTTGACCCCAGCCAGTCCTCAGCTTCTCTGGCTCCATCAGTCTTGTGACTTCTCTCCAGGTGGTCATCAGGAGCAGATGGTGTTCTGTGTGCTCGTGATGTATTGCAAAGATGGCCTAGAAACTGGGTGCGTGTCTAAACCCTGTGATGCCCTAAGAGACAGACAGTCCTCAGGGTGGACCCATCCGGTTCCCTGGGTGCATCTCTAGAGTCGTGCTATAGGACTAACACAGTGATGCCCAGGCCACACAAAACTTGTTCTTACAGGTCTGGCTTCTGTAATTTCCTAGCTCTGTACATGATGCTGCCTTAGAGCCTGCACCCTCTCTAGAGTCAGGGCGTGTCCAGTTTCTTCCCCATCGGAAGACATCGCCCGACTGGGCTCAGCGCTGGCCATGTGATGGGAGAAGGAGAAGCATGTTTCTCTTGCAGGGACTGAAGAGCATCTGAGCTCTGAGACAGGAGGACTATAAGCTGTATGATAGACCTCCTGACTGTGTCAGCATCACTGGATCTCTCTGCCCAGAGGAAGCATAGTCATTGATGGAATGCTATTTATAAAGCCACATGTGGTTAAACTTAATGGTGACCCTGCAAGGTACTTATCTCCACTGAGGTTCAGAGAGAGACCAGGTTCTGGAACCCAGGAGATGCCCATCATACTTCAGACCCAAGTCACTTTGACCTTAGATCTGACATTGACATTGACCAGTATCTTCTTAGACACTGGCTAAAAGTGGCAAAAAAAAGTTAGAGCTGGTATTTACCGATGTTCTGGAAGGACTGTTTCACTTGTCTGCAGCTCTGTGACAAATCTGTGATGTGGAGAGCATCATCTTCACAGCCCAGTGACTCCTCTGCGCATCAGAGGGCAAAACCATAGTTGACGCTCCTTTGGCTTTGACTGCGGACTTTGGGACAGATCAGAAGAACGCAGGTTTATGCCCCACCCATTCAGAAGGACTAGGAAGAAGGATCAGGGCTCCTCTTCTCTTAATCTTACCTAGAATGTTAATATCAAGGCAGGCCAGAGCATTCAGAAATGGTGGTATCAGGCTATCCAGCCACCCAGGGGCCACTTCTCTATGGGAAGATGCTCATACCTAAAACTGTGTGGGTAGTTGCTGTAAGCAGCCTTTCACTACTCTCTGGCCTCCTTGGTCAAGTGGCTCCTCTCCATGTGGTGATTTTATAATCAGGATCAGATGACACGTTGTATGGTCATGGCAGAGTGTAAAGATGGCCCAGAACTGGGTGCTGGTCCAAGCACTGAGATGCCACACAGGAAGAAGATATGAGACTCGTGCATGACCCTGGAAGCTTTGCATCAGTTTCTAATATAAGACATTAAGAAGAAACACTGAGATCAGAGCCTGTGTGTACACTTCCTACTGTTAGGTCCATGGAGAGATCTACCTCGACCTTCTTGCAGAGTGAGTATAAAAGTCTGGAAGGACTCATGCACAAGAATGAAGTTCTGGTCTTCCCTGCAGAGCAATACTGTGATAAGTACCCAAGATCAGTCTCTCTGGGCAGGTTGGGGTCTTGAACATGTTCCCTGATGGGTATGTATTCAGCATGCAAATTAAGGGACACGTCAGGGCTGCACATCCTCCTTAAAGGGGAAAGACGGTCCTGAGTTTCCAGCATCTATATCCAGGTTTTACCGGAGAGCACAATTTAGCATCCGTGACTGATGCTCACAAAAGCTCAAGCAGACACTTAGAAGGGGTTTCTGCAGGAGGAACATTACCATGAGGTTTCTCCCTCCTAAAAATGTCACAGGCGTGGATTTGAGTTATACTCCATCTTATTGCTCCGTGGAGAGGAGGTGTTCCTTTTGTTTCCAGTGAAAGCAAGCTCAGTATTGTACTTTACAAATAACCAATATTTATTGTCTATTTCCCATGTGTTGGGCACAATGCTAGTGAGACATTGGGGAATTAGGTTGCCATAGTGCAGAGCCCATCGGCTGGGCTGTGGGGGAAGGAACCTCTTGTGTACTCTGAGGTGGGAAGATGGGTCTTTCAGGGTGTGAGGCAAGAGCTTTAGTGGAAAGCAGTTAAAGACAGCCCCTTCTCCTCACAGGTACCCTGAGACTCTATGGGAGTTCCCAGTGAGGGAACCAGAACTGGGAACTTCCTAGAGAAGGTAGGCTGTGTCTTTTGTTCAGGGAGTGTCAGGCACCTGAATAGTGTGCAGGGTGCAGGAAAGAACCTCAGAAGGATTCAGAGTGACCTTTCTGGGCATGCCAGCGACAGTGGTACAAAGACTTGAATGCCCAGAGGACCACCAACACCCAAGAATCACAGAGTTGCCCCCCCACAAGAGATTATGGTGAATGGCTGGATTTGCTGCAGTCCAGACTCTCCCCAACTCCTGGAATCTCAGCATGCCCTAGGAAGAACTAGTCTCACTTCCAGATGCTGAGATCTCGCAGGAAGCCTGGGCTCATCTTTAAGGACTCTGAGGCAGAGTAAGGGATAGAGACACAAATAGATTCTCTAAGACAAAGCATATCTGCCTTTTGTCTCTTCTGTTTGAAGGTTTTATGTGCATTGAAATTGTGCCCACAATGTTGAAATAACTTGATAGGGGGGAAGATCCTTGGAAATAAATAAGCTTTAAGGAATATATTTATTAGAATGATGGAGAATGGAAAAGAAATCTGCCGTCTGAGAGCTCACTGAGAGAGTGCTTGCTCCTGTCTACTGTTCATCTTATTCAACCGTCTCAGTCACTATTGAAGCTGCCAGGGACAGGATGGAGTGCGGAGTCTGGCTGGACCACAAGAGTGCTTAGGAAGCTGGTCCTGGCAGATGTAATGTCATCTTGACCTCTCCAGAGAGCTGCTGGGGCAGAAGGAGGCCCGGCCTGATTCCTTTGCCTGGCTCTGACGACTGGGGCTCTAAATGCCATGCAAGAAAGATTGCAACTTTGGAGTAAGAGTCTGCAGAGTGGACGTGGAGACTGGCCCTTCAGTGGAACCAGGGACCTAGCTGAGGTTCCCAGAGTGAGAGCTCTTGCCTAGCTGCTGTGCACATTAGCATGAGGAGGCTTAAGGCGGCAGAGACTGATTCCTTTGCAGATCTGCCTGGAAATCCCGAAGCCAGGTGTTGGCAATGCAGCGATCCCTCTGCAGCCTCTGAGAGCAAGCTGGCAAATCCCACTGTCAATTTGATTGGACTGAGAGAGTGCAGATTAGCAAAGTGCATGGGGGGGTTGTCTGTGAAGGTGTCTGGGAGATGAGGCAGATCTTGAGGGCTCAGACCTGATGAGCGGTTCAATCCATCTGATGGAATCAAATGGGAGGGGACTGGCAGGGCTAGGTGGGAGGGCGATGGGGCTTGTTTCAGGAAAGCTGGGCACTGGTGAGATGTATGCTGGAGGGCTTGGCCCTATGTGTTAGTGCTCCTGGGTTTCTGTGCCAGACTTTTCCACCAGAGTGAGGCTTCTGAAGCTGAACCATGTAACTTTCCCTCCTTCGCTGTTGTTTGGTACTAATTCAGCCACAGCACTAATCTAATGAACACAGTGGTGCTCCTTATTTATTCCTGCTTCTGAAGGCCCAAGTGTCCTTGGTTTGTGACCTCATGTCCTCATTCTCTCCTTCCACTGTCACGTTGCCGTCTTCCCTCTAGGCAAGCCTCTGTTTCTGTGACTGTCTTTAAGGATGCTTGGGTACAGGGGTATGAGAATCTCAAGCTGATTGCATATGCAAAGACTCTTGAGACAAGGAAGTATCCAGAGATCTGGGGAATGTCAAGAAGGCCGATCTAAATGGAATTATCTCAAACAACAAGAGTGCATGTGATAGAGACCAACAGCAGGTAGGCGGGTACATTGCACCCCGTGCTCTGCTCTCCCTGTAGCTACAACCTAATCTGCTCTTTGGTTGTGTGACACTCTCCCTGGAATTCTGTAAGAAAGCAGGCTGATCAAGTTGTAAGGAGCAAGACAGTAAATAGCAGTCTTCCATGGCCTCCAAACCAAGTTCTGTCTCCAGGTTCTTATCTTGTTTGAGTTCCTGCCCTGACTTAGCTCACTGGTGGGCTGTGGTGTGGAAGTGTAAGCTGAAATAAACCCTTTTCTCCAAAGTTACTTTTGGTAATGGCGTTTCATCACAGCAATAGCAGCCCTAACTAAGACTACTTGGAAATGAAAGAACCTAGTGGGTCTCCTAAGTTTTAGGGACTTTCTGAGACTTGTGAGTTGTTTACTTTCTTCAGAATGGAAGGTTTCAACTCAGAGAAAATTGCTACACAACTCCTTCACTGTGGTTTTAAAACCTGTCTGCAACAATCTATCATATCAGTTTCTGCTATCTTGATTCATCACCCTAGCAATGAGCCCATCTATTTTAGGAACTGTGTTTTTTTTGTTTTTTTTGTTTTTTTTTCTCTTGTGCCATTTCAACATAGTATACCTTAGGGCCCTTGGCCACACTCCAGGCTAGTACCACCAGGGTATGAGTGTCACATGGGCACATAGGTTTTGACTCCCAACTTGTTTGATTGGTGTTAATTGCTGACTTGGCAGGATCTAGACTCACACAGGAGATGTGCCTCTCAACATGCCTGTGAGGTGTTATCTTGATTATATCAATGGATGTGGGAAGAACCATCCTTACCATGCGAGGGTCCTTTCTTGTCGTCAGCTGATCCCAGACTGAATAAAACGGAGAAAGGGAACTGAGCATGTTCCCACTTACCTCTCTCTGCTTCTAGCTGTAGATAAAATGTGATCAGACTCTCTTGTTGATTTGACACTCCCAATAGGATTGACCGCTGTGAGCTCAACAAGCCCCCTTCTCGCTTAAGTTACATTTGTGGGTTGTTACATTCATGAGTTGTTTTATGAAAGCAATGGAGAAGGCCGATGTGCCTGCATGCCACAATTCTGACCATAAGTCCCTACCCCATTGGAAATTCACAGCCATTCTAGCAGCCCTGGAGCATCTGCTCTGCCTCTTGTCCTAGCTCAGCATGACCACTTCCTACCTCTGAGACACTGTAGAAATCAGCTGCCATCAATTGATGTCATAACTGTCACCATCTTTGTATTTTATAGTTCGTTTTTTTAAACATATTCTCTAAGATTATTAATTCTATCAGTTTTGAAATGATTTTTTGCTTTTTACCAGCTAACAAATCCAGGAATCACCCTCTTTTCAGTCTTCACCTATACCCTTGTGGGCTTCAAAGCTGGTTTCCATGACTGCTGCTTCCACTCCCACCAAGTGTGTTAACCCCACGACACACACAGTCCCACAGTTGGCAGAAGTCTTACTCCATGCTGTGCAATTGGTTCTTTGGAGAAGTTAACATTTCCTTGGAACAGCCCCAGAGCCTGGCCAAGCTACTGAAGATTACCTGCACACAGCCTGCCCCATAGCTGGCAGCATGGTAAAGTTGTCTCAGCATCACCATGGAGACCTCTCAAATGGGCAGAGTATAAGAGGCTCTAAGAAAGGAAAGCAGTGATGCCTGGTCATACATTGGTTACAAGGGATCAGGGGTTCATACAGAAGGTCAGTCAGGGATGTGAAAGAGACATAGAGGGCAGATAGCCTGGAAACACATGTTTATTGTGACAATGGCTGTCACCATGACAACCACCACATGTGTTTGCTGGTGCAAGAAAGCTGTCTACTCTAAATACCCTTTGAGGTAGTCTCTTGCCTTTTCTTTTTGACACATGGGAAGTTGGAGTGGCTTCTGGATATCAGCAAGTCTGGCTGGAACTCGGGCCTCTCTGTCTTCAAATTGCTTAGGTTCTTTATCTTGGCAGGTACTGGCCAACCATACTGGAAGCATGTGAGGATTCACAGACTGAAAACACTGGAAGGAATCATTTAGGTCTTAGGAGGGTAACAGGGTGCAGCATAGCTCCAGGGCTGGAGCCCAGCCTCAAAAAGTGGAGGGAGGAGGCCAAAGCTGCAATAGTTTTATCATGCCTCTTGGCGGAAACCGTGACTATGTTGGCGTAAGTAAGGAGGGTATAAGGGATTCAGGCTGAGAGGCACACAGAGAAGCTGAGTACCATGTTAGTGGGCTGTTTGCTGCTTCCTTAGGTAGCATGCCACCATGGGCTTCACATTCTTTATCATCCATCAGGAACCCAAGGGGATTTAAAAACAGAATCTAGGACATGGTCATTGCTCAGGAGAAAATGGCTGGATGGAACCTTGGGTAATGCGGAATCCAGCAGTGCCAGGCATCAGGAAGGAAGGCAGACTGGGTGGATAAAAGGCAACGGTCCAGCTCCAGATAGACTGAGTTTGTATCAGCTGCAGATGTAGGCATCCCAAAGCATCTGCCGAGTCTCCATGGACTATTCGTGGACAAAGGTCAGAACATGGACTTTCTCCTAACTTCAGGAACCACGAGCTCACCCTAGTGTTAGGTGCAGAGACAAACATGAAGAATCAGAGTCCTGGAAGATAAAGCACATCTGAATAGGAAAATCCAAAGAGGGAGAGCCAGAGAGCAGTAGTGGGGAGAAGAGAGCAGTACTGGGGAGCAGAGAGCAGTACTGGGGCATCTCTGGGGCACAGTCTGATGGAATTGGCTGATCAGATGCATAGACGAGCACATTCACATACAAGGGTTCTTGAACCTCTCTCCAGATCTCTGGATTTTAATTTCTCCTATCCATAGAGTATCATGCGTATCTTCAAAACACACCTTTCCTTGCACTGACTCCAATTGTGTTTCACATTTGCCCCCCTGGCTTTATAGGTTCCTGGATCCTTTCTTTTCTTCCAAAATGCCTGAGCCAGTGTTAGGAACTGCCTCCCGCAAAGTGTTAAACAACAGAGGAACCTGGCAGACTTCCAAGGCACTGAGGCTGCAGGCAGGAGAGCAAGCTGGCTGGCCCCACCAGGGGAGACATTTGCAACCCCGGTTGGTCGATGGAGACACAGAGGAAAAGGTTGGCCTTTCTGGAGAGGTTTCTTCCCATGCACAGGCTGCTGGCTTCAGAGCCATTTTCTCATAAAGCCCAGAATCAGCCTTGAAAGGCTATAATCTGAGGTTTTAAAAATGCCAAATCCAATCCTGGGGGATGGAGAACACAAGATGAACTGCTCTCTGGTCTGGCGTTGGGAGGAGCACACCACGGCTTCCCTTATCTGCTTGCTGTTAACCCAGCACTAGCCTCCGCAGGGAGCAAGGGCTTCTGGTTTATCATCTGGCCACCTGGAAGACACAAAAGTCAGGGCCCCTGGTGGGCAGCCACTGCTCTGTGGTCATTTTGCACTTCTGTCAAGGGCAGATAAGAGCTGCCCCACTTCACTTGGAGATGTGTGGAGGACAGATGTGATTTGAGCGGTGTATGCATTTTATAAATTGAAGCAATCTGGGCAATCAAGGTAATATACATGCTGCCTGTTTTGGGTATAATGTCTTCTCTTATAGCTAGACCGCTCCTGTGGGTTTGTTAGTTCTTTGAAACCAGTCCTCTCTGTGAACATATTTTTTTATAGTTTTTGCTTTTTCCTTTTGCATTAACCTAGAATGGTATAGTATGTCTATTTTTGAAGACTGTTTTCAGTAGCCAAGTAGTGGGTAATTTTTGGAGTTCATGGGCATGAGCTGAGGCACAGACATTAGCATAAGGATAAAATAATAGGGGGTAGAGGGTTCTTAAGTTCCACTTCTAACTATTGAGCTCCACATAGCAGAGACTCCTAGATTTGAACCTGTTTTCTTGAACACCCAGAGATCTCCACAGCAACCATTTTTTTAGACCAGTAAAGACCTCCGCCTGTTCGCTAGCTCTGGTGTCTGACTTTCTTGCTAAGTCTTTATCAGATCCCCTCAGGCATTCTTACAAGTTGCTTAGTCGGGAGAAATCAAAGCCCTTCTATGTGTTTATTTATGTATTTATTTTTCACGTTAAGTACACAATCAGGTTGACATTTTAAAAATGCTGGACACAGTTTTAAAAACAAAGCACCATGTGTCATCTCATCCTAGAGAGATGAGGTCACCGTAAGCATTCGTTCTGAGGAGTTCTGTCTTCACAGGCATTGTTAGCTGTTCTTTCATCTGTATGGAATGCTGACCAAACACTTGAGGAAACAGCTCCAACAAAGGACTCATTCTATGTCATGCTTTTAGAAGGCTCAGCCTTCTAAAAGGGAGTGCTTGGCTCCACTTCCTTGAGCAGAGCATCATGTTGGTAGGACCATGCCATAAAGGAAATCCCTTTACCACGTGTCAGACAGGCATGCCTACTCTTCAGCCTGCTCCCGCCAGTTAGGTCCCACATCTTAAATTCTCCAGAACCCCCCAAATAATACCACTAGTTGGGACTGAGTGTTCAATACATGGATCTATAAAAGGGTTTTCACACTCTAATAATTTTGCCTTTGGTCCCCAAAGTCTAATGACCACCTCCACAGTGCCGGATGCTTCTAGTTTGTTCCCAAGAGTCCAAATCTTTTTTTTAAATCTTACAATTCTTTTCTTTTTGACAGTTTCATAACACACATAGTGCACTGTGACTATGTTTATCCCTTTACCTCCTGTCAGCTCCCTTCCTTTCCCATTGACCTCTTCTTCACAGCCTGTTCCCTCTAGTAGCTATACCCCTAAAGAAAATGACACCACCCTTGATTTCCCACTCCCCCTATTAAACATTAATAGGTAATAACACATCAGGGGCCTCAGGAATAATTCCTCCGATCCTCATAGAATATCGAATGCTTAGTCCTGTGAGGCCTGTGGACCCCTCTGCATGATGGATGTCAAAGGGTCCAGTCACAGGCAGGTGTCTGTTGCTGCTCTGTGTTCACGAGTGCCATGGTTGTGACATACTCTGGTTGACAGTGCTTTATGGCACTCCCTCAGCTCTTAATTCTTTCCTCCCATCTTCCTGGATGTCTCCTGGGTTTTGAGAGGTGAGATAGATGTCCCATTTAGGAATATGCACTCAACACTCCCTTATTACCAGCACTTAGACCAGATGTGAGTCCTTGTCTGAGCTATCACTCTCTGCAAAGGCTGAGAGTGAAAGACCCTCAATTAGGGATCTTTATGAGAGTTTCCCCCAAACTCAATAAGTCAGCCAGCAGATGCAATCAGCAAGAGGCTTTATTAATCATACAAGTGCTTGTGGGTGACCCAGCTAGGCAGACTGGGCACCCCGAGCAAGGTTTTCTAAGCAATTTTATAGGGTGCAAGGGATACATAATTGGCAAGCAT
>LOJH01003475.1:0-15826 GCA_001685095.1 Ellobius talpinus | reverse complement strand
TCCTTCCTTCCTTCCTTCCTTTCCTTCCTTCCTTCCTTCCTTCCTTCTTTCTTTTCTTTTCTTTATAATTTTTTTTGATGAGACAAGGTATCTCTGTGTAACAGCCCTAGCTGTCCTGGAACTCACTTTGTAGATCAGACTGGCCTCGAACTCACAGAAATCTGTCTGACTCTGCTTCCCAAATTCTAGGATTAAAGGTATGTGCCACCACTGCCCAGGCAACATTTCTTATTTTTATTGAAAAACTATTTGAATTAAAAATCTGGAATGCAATGTTATACTATTGCTGGCTAATTTTTGAGAATTTCTAAATTTTGAAGCAAGGATAGGCAAAATAAAACAAATAATGGCAAATAACTTTTAATTAATTCATTCCAAGAAACGAATGGTTTGTACACATTGTTTGTTTTGTGCCTATACATTTTCATAATCTAGACATGTTGTGGAAACACTTAATCACTTTATGATATATTGTAACTTTAATGAGGAACTCATAGAGTATCTCTTTAGAAAAGGGACTTCAAAGGTCATTTTAACATGGGATTGTATAGTTAGCAAAATGTCTCAGTGTACGAAGACACTTGCTGCCTGGTCTGATGCCCTGAGTTCTATTCTCAGGACACACAGTGGAAGGAGAGAACTGACTTCTAAAAGGACCTCCACATGCATGCACACACACACACACAGAGAGAGAGAAAGAGAGAGAGAGAGAGAGAGAGAGAGAGAGGAGAGAGAGGAGAGAAAGGGAGAGAGAGAATATCATTTGAAAAGGTAAGCTGGGCTGTGGCGCAATACAGCTTTAACCCCAGTACTCGGGAGGCAGAGGCAGGCAGAGGCAGGCGGATGCTGTGAGTTCAAGGCTAGCCTGGTCTACAGAGCGAGTTCCAGGAGTGATGGATGATAAATGAACTGAAATTTTTATAAATATGGATTTAAAATTTTATCAATCATTTATCAATTAATATTTTAATTGCAGTCATATCACAATAGTCTTAAAATCCATCCTTACTCTTGTTCATCCTACAGCTATCCATTGTCTTCATAGCTAACTTTTTTCTTTAGGCTACTTCAGTCATTTTGGTCTTTCTCTGTAGGAATCCCCAGGATGGTCAATGTTCACGGGCATGTTCTAAGTTCAGGATGTTCTCAGGAGTTCTGCAGCGTTCCCAGCAGGGCACACCTCGGAGCTCTATCCTGTCTTTCTCTCAAAGCGACAGTGGACTGCAAAGCAATTGGAATGATGGCCTTGGAGCAAAAACCTCACGTGTTTACTAAACTGATTATTTTCAGACGCTTCACTCTATCTGACATGCGTAACACAGTACTAGGGGAGCATCTATTATTAGTCAAGACAAGCCAGTGTGTAGGGAATCGGTCTTTTAAAAGCAGTTACTATATGGTGATACCTTTGAGTAAATAAAAGCCAGAATAAAATTCTCTCAAGTTTTTTTGTTTGTTTGTTTTGTTTTTTTAATTAGGAACAACACCTACGTTGAATTTTTGGGCAGTAGAGGAGCTACACTTAAAAATTCCTGTAAGAAATCTGATTCTTGTCCAGTCTTTTCTTGAAGGGCAGATACTGGGGACTAGCCAGGGCCTTGCATAAGCTGAGCACACACTTTTTCACAGAGCTGTGTTGTATGCCCTGTAGATCTATTTTGTAATGGTTCCATGCAGGCTTTCACTAAGTTATTTTGGCAAACTCCACTTGTGGTTTGTATTAACTTTTCACCTTTCTAGTAATCTACATCTTCTGGCACCTGTTTCTTTCTAGTACAGTGTGAGACCTTGGTAAAAGCTTGGTTCTCAGTGTTAGTCCTAACACCTTCTCCCTAGACTAAATCTGGGGGTTTGATTGATCAAGAGGACTTTATGGTCTTCTTTCTCTTCTTTTGGCCAGAGAGGGGGAGCATTCCCAGAGCAGTTCCATTGCTACCATTGTAGCCCAAAAGTTTGTTAGTGTGCTGTTGGTGTTTCCTCTCCTTTCTTTCTAACCCCACTTCCTTCCTCTTTCTCTACCCCATTCCTTTCTCTAAATGTTATTGTTGGGGAGGGACATCGTTTCATTGTGTAGCTCTGCCTGAACTATAACTTTCTGTGAATACCAGCATGGTTTTGAACTCAATGAGATCTCACCATCTCTGCTTTTCTCAAATTTTTGAGGCAACATTAAGCATATTGCCCTAGTAAGACTCATTTTCATAGTCATGTCTTTCTTCACCTGAGACTCCATGTCTGAGGTCTGAATCCCAGCTTTCTGGAGAAGTCTGCCTCCTCTTTAACTATGACTTGTTGCTGTTCGTTGGTTGTCATTGCTTCTTTTTTCCTTTTTCACAATTCAAATGTTTTACTAAGGCAATAGGCAATATATACACAGTGTTGGGCGTACATAAAACCATTCTGTGTCCCTAGAGTTCCTCATCTCACAGTCCTTTCTAGAGATAAACATGCATCTCTCCCCTTTCTAGCTGTCTCAAGTTTCTGATTATAAGCAGATATTACCTTCTCCATTTAACCACATTTGATAATAGTTCTTGTTTTCTTTTATTCTTTTTAAAATTTTATATGTCTAGTGTTTTATTGGCATGTCTGTCTATGCACCCATGTGTGTGCCTGTTGTGGTCAGAAGAGGGTGTTGGATCAACTGGGATTGGAGTTACATATGGTTGGGAGGAGACATGTGGGTTCTGGGAATTGAACCTGGGTCCTTTGGAAAACTAGGTACTGCTTTTAACTCTCTAACCATTGTTTCAGCTCCCAACTCCCTTTTATACTTTTTCTGTTTTGATGGAGGGGTGTTTTATGTTGGTTTATAGTTTTGAGATGGCATAGTTTGCTATGGTAGGGAAGGTAGGATGGAAGGAGCAGGGAGCTGCTGATCCGTTCTGAGCACATTGAGAAGTAGAGAGGAATGCTGACCCTCATCTAGCTCCATCCTCTTTCCCCTTTTTTTAAAATTTTTTTAAGAGTTTGAGACAGGATTTTATGTAGCCCGAGCTAGACTTGAACTTGCTATGTAGTCAAAGAAGACCTTAAAACCATAAACCCTTACCTCTACCTTACAACTGCTCAGATTAGAGACATTAACTACCATGGCCAATTCTAGATTTCATCTCTCACCTGTGAAGATAAGAGACAAAGGGGTGTTTTGGCTAAATTTTAATTATTTTATCTTATAGGAGCTAGAAAATCAAAAATCCTAGAACTAGCCTCAGAATCTCTAAGGGTTGTTAGGTGATTCCCATGTAGGCCTAGCATAGAGTGTAAGATTAGACATTTTACCTACCCTGCCATTTGCTTACTCAGAGTAAAGACAGCAGGGGTGGTCTCTGCAGAGCTGATCGTACCTGATTCTAGATTGTATGTGTCTCTAGACATTATTATCCAACAAAAGGGCCAGTTTCTAACAATATTATCTAAATGTAGCAACCTTTTATTACTTAAGCATACAAGGGAGGTACAAAGTGAAGTCTGTTCAAAAAGTTTTTTTTCATTTGTTTTTTTGTAGTCGGAGACTGCTAGTTTGTTACCCAATATAATCACACAGAAACTATATTAATTGCAACACTGCTTGACC
Source organism: Ellobius talpinus (assembly GCA_001685095.1). Taxonomy (NCBI): domain Eukaryota; kingdom Metazoa; phylum Chordata; class Mammalia; order Rodentia; family Cricetidae; genus Ellobius; species Ellobius talpinus. The sequence goes on along the minus strand of LOJH01003475.1, from coordinate 12,249 downwards.
AATGACTCTAGCATATTTCTAACTAGCTCTTACATCTTGAATTAACCCATTTCTATTATTCTGTTTATTGCCACAAGGCTGTACTTTACCAGGTTAAGTTCCAGCGTCTGTTTCTTTCATCAGCTACATGGCGTCTCCCTGACCCTGCCTTATTTCTCCCAGCATTCAGCTTAGTTTTTCTACCTAGCTCTCTATTCTGCCCTGCTGTAGGCCAAAGCAGCTTTATCCATCAACCAATAAAAGCAACACATATACAGAAGGACTTCCCACATCAGCTTTTCAAGACAGGGTTTCTCTGAACTAGATTGGCTTTGAACTCACAGAGATCCTCCTGCCTAACAGGTTTCTCTCTTGAAATCTTTGCTACAGTTAATATTTATTTTCCAATCCCAAAGCCTATTTTCTAATTTTGCTTTGAGTTTTGAGAATCATTCCTGACTCCAGCACAGAACCATGAGTAGTTGAACAGTGAACACTCTGTATTGCTTAGAGAGGAGCAAGACATTGCTGGCTCCACCCGAATGCGAGCTTTTCTAGCCAGGATTCTCATCCATAAAAGTTCTGTCAGCTGTCTGTGTAGGTGTGTCCTGCATCTGTCTCTACAGACAGCCCACCTGGCACATGTGGAAGAAGGCAGAGATCTTAGTTTAGTCCTTGACGGTTTCACAAGAACTGCATTTTCTAATCAAGGTAGAAACCCAATGACAGATCTCCAGACAGAGCATTGTGATGCTGGTGCCTTATTTCCTCCATTCTCAGAACCTAAGCTAGGCTGGGCCTAGTACTTACATGGGGAAAAACCCAACCACAAACTCTGCTTTGCTAATTTTTGTTTTAAGTGATATCGAAATTCACTGAGTCCAAGAGAAGAAATATAAGTCAGCTACCTACCTTGAGCATGTCATTCAAACTTGGCTTAACTGTGGGATGGGAAAGAGCTGGCTTAAGCACAGGCCACATTTTGTTCCTATCAGTTTTTCCATGCTAAAGGACAAGAGAAACGCTAACACCTAAATGTGGAGAAATACATGCCTGAATTTAAAGGTAGACTTTAGGGAAAAAAAAGATATGTGATTACTATAGAAGAAGAAATTACTGCAAAGGGCTATGTATTTATAACTAGAAAATTTCTGTAGCCTTGGTTTTAATGCATTCTCTAGACTTCAGCAAAAAAACATTTGATTTTTTTTTTATCAGTGTCTTCTTACTAAGGTAGGTAAGTCAAACATAATCCCAAGTGAAAAACCGAAAAGCAAAGCAAGGCTATTAGCCTAACAGCCCTAAGGTTTGCTCTACCAATATAGCTAAAGGCTGAAGGTGCTTATTTCAGCCCAAGTGGTTAACTTTGTCTTTCCCAGTGCCCTGCTCCTTCAGCTTGCCCTGATGCAGCAGCAGCCCTGGAAACTTACTTCTAAAACATGTTCAAAAGAAGTGTGGTAACAAGTGTTTTCCATGCTTTCTGCCTATAATTAGTAACAAATTACTTTAAGATGAGTGATCTGTGACCTCGTTGGTTGAAGTCCACTCAGTATTAAATAGTCAAGTTGTTATGCACTAACTGGACTTATTAAGGATGAAACAGTCTGGGTGGAGGGAATGGGTGGAAAATGACTGTAGTCCTTGTCCCACAGTTTCATCATCTACACTCATTCTCTGTTTGGTCCAGGATATGACATTTATTAGTGTTTGTAAACATACATAGTCATGAAATCAGATATCATGGACACATTTTTGCAGTTTCATGCATGTGCTGTTTCTTAAGGAGTTTTATGTCTGCATTTCTTGCCCTTGCTTCCATTAGACCCATGGCTCATTATTTGCTTTTGTCTGTTATTGAGGTTTTTTTTTTTAAACTGAGACTTTGTGCTGTGTCTCATGAAGTTAGAATGTTAGTTTAATATTGTCGCTTTTTAAAATATAACAAGCTTTACTCCCGCAAGAATGATTTGCATTTGGCAATAGCAAGGGGTATTCTTAGTTATTGATATAATTATTAATAAAATATTGTAAATGACTAAAGAAAAACTCCTGTTTGTCTGGTGAAATTTTTAACAGAAATAAATACTTAGGTGAAATGGTTTTGTGTACAAGCTTTCAAATACTGTTTTATTTTATTGATACCAAATCTCCCTCTCTAGTCCTGGTTGTCCCGGAACTCACTGTGTAGACCAGGCTGGTCTGGAACTCACATAGATCCACCTGCCTCTGCTTCCCAAGAGCTAGCATTAGAGGCGTTAATAAAGGATGGGATAAAGGGATTAATGCCACCATGCCTTGCTCAAATATCATTTAAAAACTGGTTTAACTAAAACCCCTTCATGCTGTAGATGGCACATCAGATCATTTAAACAACATGTATTTCACAGTTGCCTACAGTTATACTTTTCAGTTGTGGCACAAATGATTTTGGATCCTGTATAAATATTTAAATTTTTATAAAGATTATTTTATAAACATTATATCTATCTATTTATATTTGACATTGTTATCTTACTGAAGTTTGACTTTGGGGTCTTGTGCATGCTAGCAAACAGTCACCTCTGAACTTCAGACCAGAATCTCTGCCTATATTTCTCTTAGCAATATTGAGATGATTACGTTCTTACAAGTGCGTCTGTGTTCATAGTCTGTCATCCTGCGACTTTAAAATAGGAGTAATACATTTCAATAGTGAAACAATTCTCAAATTTCTTGTTAGAGTGCTGTGTAGCCATTCTGACTTTGAATCTGATATATAGCTGGGGATGACCTTGAAAGTGAGGATGGTCTTGTTCATCTCCCAAATGCTAGTTCTGGGATAAAAGACAAACTGGATAAATATGTCAGTTTAGTCTTCTTGGGAATGCTTTCGAACATGTAACGAGAACAACGGAGCGCAGGCCTCATCACCCTGTTAACATTACTGTGACCTGTATTGAGTATATGCCTGTACAGTCAATACAGAAGTACAATCAGTTTATAAGACTGCAAACTTAGTTATGCAGCAAACATGATTGGAAGCCCTTATTCCGTGCCTGGTATGTGGTAAGCAACCAGACAAAATATCTCAGCTATCACAGCAGGTCCAACCTTGCTGCACCTTGTAGACAATCATGGATCTGACTCAGTCCCGTTTGTCTTAAGTCCTGTGAGGGGAACTGTCTATCTATGCACAATCATTATTATGTATTCGAATTCGGATCTATTACTATATGCATAAAATGTGGCTAAGTCTTGTCCCTTTAATTTGACATTTATTTCCACAAGGTACACCTTGCTCATGGGTGTACTCACTGGGTCTCCCAGCCAACAGCTCAGTGTTTGGAATCCTACCTCTCTTTGCCTCACACCAGTCATTATCCCGTGGGCTTTTAAAGATTATATGCTGTAGTTTGTTGTTTATAGCTTTTTGTTTTGGGGTAGCTTTGTTATGCAGTGATGGACATCAGACTGAGACCTTGTGCATGCTGTATGCTTGGCAAATGTTTTACCCCCGAGCTACACCCCAGCTCTCTGTTTAAATGTTAATTATTGCCGTGTACAGAATTCTCTTCTCTGTGCTTTGAGACCAAAGTTGTTCCTTTTGATCCACTTCAGATAGCACTTATTTGTTAATGTCTTAGACGTAGTAAGTAGCTCCTGAGTGTCGGTGTGGGTTTGTCTCCTCCGATCCTATGCCTCTTTCGGTTGGCTTTCGATGGGTCATGTCCCATTCATCTTTGTCTGCATCACATGATACCCAGGTCTTCACTGGGTATCGACTGATTGAATGACTAATGTCTTGCGTAGTTAGAATTATTTTTTTTAAACTTTCACGCATAGGTGGCCATGTCAGAAAGCTAATGTAAACATCTGCTTTGTTTCGCTTTCCTTTGTGGAATTATGGAGACTGTAAGCATGCAGCATTAGAACTAGACCTAGTTATCAGATTAGAGCCCTCTAATAAATAGTAATTTATACTTCTATTTTGAAATGTTTCCCAGTGATCTCTATCTAGCACAATACTGAGAAACTATTTGGCATTGTTCTTGTTTTATTGAAAGAGAAATCCAGAGAGCATAATATAACCAAAGGAGTAAAGCATGGGATGCATGATGTCATGCAGTTTGGCTCTTGGCTCCCAGTTGCTTAGTTTGTGGATGTTTATGAAGTCCCTGTGCATTTGTCTGCTACTAATGCAGGGGTATTTATTTCTGGAGCTTAGGAGACCTGGGTGGGTCATGGTCGTATTGGCCACAGCAGCAGAGGCACTAAGCAGAATGCTAGAGGGCAAAGGGTTGTGATCCCAACTACTGTGGAAGCTGAGGCAGGAGGACCACAAGTTCAAGACTACTCTGGGTTTTATGTTTTGGCAAGACCCTGAATGAGAAGCAAACAAGCAAGACTCCAATAAAAGGAACTGAGGGAGAGAGAAGACTGGGAGAGAGACGAGCAAGCTTGCTAGGAGTACTGTAGCAGTCGTGAGTTCCTAGTATGCAGTCAATCCATTTTCACTGGAGCTCAGAGCTTTGGTTTGAAATGATACTGCAAGTGAATGACACTCACTTTGTGAAGTTAGAGTTGAAATACTGAAGTCCAAAAGAGTTCTTGGGCTCTCTCTGGTTTTACAAGAAGATTGTGTGCCGGGAAAATAGAAAATAAAAAAACCTATAATCCAAAATAAAAAAAAAACAGTGAAAGTTCTTTAAATCAAAATTGTCTGTTTGTAATATTAGAATATGATAGCGTACATTTCCTTGTTTATAATTTATCTTTATATCCTTCTGCCTTATGAGCACAAAGATAGAACAGATGAAAAGATGAATCAATGCAGTTTATGCTATGCTCAACTTTTTCATCTACTTCAATTCTATTTCTATATGTATTATACATATAATATATATATAAAACTTACATACATATACATAATTCTTATTTTACTGTTTTTATATGGTTTACATTAGCTGCCATCAAGGATCTATAAAGCTGTAGATAAACTTGGATTAGAAGCATGCATCCCCTTTTCTCCACTTTTTGCACTGAACTTTTCGACACTGATGTTTAGTGTTGAAGCTTAAGAAGCTGTTTTGAGAACTTTTTCTAGCTGTAGGCTTGCTAGCAAACATTCTGTCAAACACTATCAAGACCGTAGGGCTCCCTTACAATGACCCCTTCCTAGAAGATGAGGAAGCACTGAAGTCAACTCTGAACAGGGTTCACTGTCCCTTTCAAACAGTGGTCCTGCTGTGACGTGAACTTTTATTGCTGGTAGAGGTTGTTTTTCCTCTGTCTTCACGGACACAACAGCCTCTTTATGTTGATTTCATTTGACTACTTTCCATTTGTTGGCACAGGGCCAGACTGTCAGGTGATGCAATTGTCCCAGGCCTGCCCAGAAAGCCAAGGAACTGGAGGACGTGGCTCTGTTGTTCTGGATGTTTCTGACAGCCTCAGAAGTCTCTTGCAGTGCTCTCTTTCAGGATAATCAGACAGTGTTTTTCTTTCCGAAAGCTCTGCTTTCACTCACTGTTGTACTGCAGATTAAAGGATGGTGCATTAGAAGGTTATCAGTTAATCAATAAGCTTCAGTCATGCCATTCTGTGATGAAGGTATCCATTGATCAAAGTGCAAATTTAGGCCCTGGGCTTTTAAATGGCAATTTCAAAAGTTTAAGAGAGAACGCTTGTGGGACGAATAGGCCTATCCCAGTATTTATATATTTATATTTATATGCATGTGTATAACATATTCAAACCTGCATATAAATGCCTCTACCTGCATGCTACATATACTCACATCTCTTAATATTTTGTTAAATATTAATCATCATCAACTCTTTGAATGTATAAGTGTGTATGTGTCTGTGTGTGTGTGTGTGTGTGTCTGTGTGTGTGTGTGTGTGTGTGTGTCTGTCTGTGTGTGTGTGTGTGTGTGTGTCTGTGTGTGTGTTTGCAGAGCAAGAGGAGGGAGAAAAGGAGGAGGAGGAAGGGGGAAGGAGAGAGAGAGGGACAGGAAGAGGCAAAACCTTCACATACATACAGGAACACAATATTGTTTGTATTTAAATGTCGCATTGTAATATCTTCTAAGCATACAGCGATCACAAAACTTGAAGATATGCTTTTGCTCACGAAAATTAGATCATTAAATGAACGTGGATTTTAACAAACTTTATCATCTTTGCTTTTCTGACCATATTCAGTTTATCCTTTTAATTCCATCTGTACTGTGGCTTTTGTGTAAAGAGAAACAACTTAAGCCAATGCCCCTTCATGGTGCCAGGAGTGGAGCCAGGTGCTAGGAACTAAATACTGTACTAGTAGTTAACACGATCTTTGGCATCTCCTGGGCATCTTAGAGTTCGTGGACCGTTTTCCCATTTCACACCTGATTTCCTTAGCAGCATGACCTTGGTAGGTAAGCATACCTGTCAAGACTCACACAAGTTCAATGGCTCTCAGAGTTTCATGGGTATATGTATGACATCGTCAAGACGCACTTTGTAGCATTTTCTGTTCTGTTCTTTGCAGCAAATTGCTAGACTGGCATTCACTGAGCGGTTACTGTTTAAGGGAGTGGGTTCTATGTAAGTATTTTTGGCACATTCACATATGCCCGCATACATGTACATGCTCATAAAATGCAGTAAAGGAAATGCAAAACCAAATATGCATTTTCTTATTTATAGGATTCATCTAATTTATCCTGAATGGACAAAACAATGCACAGACAGAAAGCAAGGGTGGAGTGGGCAGCATCCTGAGTTCCTTATTAACCTATGGAAATGTCAGTCCTTGTGCTTTGACTTGGAGAAATGTGGTTAAGTCCTGTGTACACATGACTTCAGTGTCAGGCATCCTGAACGTTTGCTTAACAAAATAATGATGCTCCCAAAGGAAATTTTAACATTTTAGTTTGGGCACTATCTTTGGGCAATGTATAATGACAACAAAACGTTTGCTAATATCTGCTGAAATTAATTGAATGCTTCATTTGTTATCATATTTTATCTGATACTGCTTTTAAAACCCCCTTTTCTGTTACATGTAGTGACGATTCTGCAGATACTGGAGCTATGTACTATAATCGTCATGGTTTTCACCCAAGGATCCGAATGCAGTGTCCTGTACCTGCACACCTAAGTTCAAATCTCTGTGTTTGACTAGATATGTTACCTGATGCAAGCAGGTTAAGATCATGGTGACTTAATTATCCCATGCGTACAAAGGACTAGGTACTAACTACCATATGGTGGGTGGCCCAGGTATAACATGAGAATGTATGTGTTTGTTTCTGTGATGTTGCATGTACAAAAAATGTCTCAAGCTTACTAGTCATATTATTAAGTGTTCATTGCAGTCCACTTACCACGTTGTGTCATATAATTTGTTTGTTTGCATGGCCACATGCTCGGCACTTGCATGTACAACTCTTAACCTTTGGGTCACACACACACATAATGTAAAATGGTGGCCAGAACGGGAACCCTTTCAGTTGATCACACCAAGTAGCTCAGGGGACAGTCACAGGGATCCTGAGAGGAAACTCAGAAATATTGTTTCAAGCCTGTTGACATGCAGATCATGGGACTGCGTGAATAGAAAGTTCAGCTAGACTGTTCCTATTCTTGTAATACAGACACAGTCATAGGCTCTGCTAGCATCTTATGCATCAGGTTATGAACCTTGGTTGATCAAGAACATGCTAATTTGTGAGTCTAGTAAAATTGCCTACATTTTCAGTGTTTTTGTTGATTTTGAAGTTGATGTATTCATTGAGGGAAAAAGTGTGATTTTTCAATTAAGATGTAACCTTTACAATGCAATGCATAATAATTATAGTATTCACTCAGCCTGAAGAAAAAAAATACAGTCAAATAGTAATAATCAGGATAAGAACTACATCAGAAGGGTGTTAATTCTATGATTATCTCTATTTAGATAATAAAATACCCACAGGACCTTTGCTATTGGTACTATTCCATTGGGATGGTTGGTACTCCACTTTACATGCAGGCTCCATGAAACCCTCTTAAAAGCAATTGGCTGCTGACATTGTGGGTGGCCAAAGATCATCCATGTAAAATAGATACTTTCTAGCTGCGAAAGAGGCACTGTGCTCCAACAGGACTAGAGGAGTTTGACCAAAATTGTCAGTGAGGGCTCTTAACTGTCTTAGCAAGGAACGCCAATCACAGAAAAGCAACTTAGACTGATATTCTAACAGTTAGTTCCCACTGAATGGAAAGCTAGCCTTTGAGGACTATTTAGCATCGAAGGAAGACCTTGAAACAGCTTAGAATACAACAATAAAGCTGGCAGTACAGCAGGCACACACCCTGCACACCTGGCAGTACAGCATGCACACACCCTGCACACCTGGCAGTACTGCATGCACACACCTTGCACACCTGGCAGTACAGCAGGCACACACCCTGCACACCTGGCAGTACAGCAGGCACACACCCTGCACACCTGGCAGTACAGCAGGCACACACCCTGCACATGTGGTAGTATAGCTTTGATCTGGACTTGCCACTTTTTTTCCCCCAGTTTTCTAAATAAACGTGGAAGGGAGTTGGTTGGATATAATGTGTGAAGGAGCTGTATTTTGTCAAGATTTTAACACCCAGTCAGGAAAAACTCAGCAGCTCTGTGCAAATTTGACAATATCAGTATCCCAGAGAAGCTTGTAAGATAAGTGAATAGGAATGAAAAATTAGATAGCAACACCAATAGTACAGTTAAAAAAAGTGAGGTGATTGTGTTTGATTCATGTAGCAATCAAAGACAAGGTTTTGTAATGTCATTCCTCATACACATGTAAGAAGCATGTATTCCTAGGTTGTTGAAGTTCTCATTAGAGAGCAGTCCCACTACCCGTGAAGGGGAACAAGCACTACAGGTCTAACAAGTACATTCCAAATTTATGGAAGCCCTTGCTTGTTCTCTGGTTTGTGCCACAGTGTTTTCTGAGCACAGTGTTCTAAGTGTTTTCTTTACTATATTCATGGTTGCCAAACGAATACCAACACCAACAACCATTCTGTTTCCTTAAGAGCTCACCATCTTAAAGCTAGCTTTAAGTCATTGTATTTTAGAAGGTTTTGGTTTTACTTGTATGATTAGAATGTCAAGATAATGGCTATTCATTTACTAGTTCTTATGTAAAAAAATTGATTCTTGCCTTCAGAAAGAATTCTGAGAAGCTTGGAGAAAGAAGGGAGGCATGCTCAAAATATTTAAATAACGGTAAGGTACGATAAGTTCAGAGAGCTGTGAAGTCCTGCATGTCAGGCTCAATTTCCCCTCTACTGCTTTCTTTTTGTTTTGTCTGTGTGTATGTGTACATGTGTGGGTGCACCTTGACTCACAAATGGAGTGCAGAGGGTGTCAGTTTTTTGTCTCTACTATGTTGGTTATAGAGATTGAACTCAGTTTTTCAGGCATGGGAGCAAGCTAAGCCATCATGCCATTCTCCCTTCTATTAACTATAATCTTCGCAAGTCACTAACTGTTCCATTGCTTCCATTTCTGCATCTTCCAAAGGGTTAGGATAGCAAAGATAGAATGATGATAATTTTGTCCAAAGCATTTATTATTAGCACAATCTCTGATATTCACAATGAAACCCAAGGATAGATTGCTGGCGTACACCCTAAATTCTCTACTTGCTTGATTTTTGTTTCTCCTTGTCAATATAAATTGGAGTAGTTGAAAAAAGCTGTATGAAGAAATTGAAGCATGCTCTTCAACCACAAACCATGCTTATAGACAATTAAAGATGACATGAATCTAGAGATTGCCCAACATTATGTCTGTGCTTTGGTGGACCCAAACAGTTCTTGCCTAGGGCTCATGGGGTGCTGCAACTTCTTCTAAGCACACTATGTCTTAAGACATCTGATTTTTCCTGACAACCTAATTTAGTAGAAACTACCATGTCCTTTTGTATTTTATGATTTATCGAGGGATAAGATTATGTTCCAGAGAAGTTAAGTGTGGGCTCGCTATGACCAACTACAGATAGAGTTTCCTCAAGAATTACTTTGTAACCAGTGCCCATCAGGTGGAGCTGTGCCAAAACTGAAGTCTTTTAAAGTAAACAGTTTGGTCAGGGTAATAAGTCGTGCTCAATGGTGACAAAAGTAGGCCAAAGTAGCTAAATAGTGGCAGAGTTCTCTTGGCAGAGAATTTCCCAAATATTTGTGTTTGTCACTCATTTTGTTAATGAAGGGTAAGGTCTTTGGGGTGGATGAAGACCAGGTGTTGATGCTGCTGATAGGCAAGTGCATTTGTTGCATTTTAGAGAGACTAGGCCCAGTGTCCGAATCCAGAGATGGACATTAGACAATGGGGCTTTCCCATTTCCCAGGTGTAAGTTTCGTAGGTGGGAACTAGTCAAATTCTGTGGACTAGCGAAAGTGTATCAGACACACTTAGAACTTATCTGGTGAACAAATGAACCTGGAAATTTCTCAGGGTGAAGTTAGCTAACACTGCATTGAGAAAGAGGAAAGATAAAAACCAGAGTTTGTTTCAAGTGTATATTTTAGCATATCAGCACACTTGTACTCAATTAACCATACTTAGAACAATACGTATTAAATAATGAATATACTTTGGGAATTTTATAATTTCTTTTGGAGTCTGATGTGTAGTGGGGGAAGAGGAGAACCAGGCCCATCGTCTGCACACCCTCAATTTACAAAGCTCTGTTTACCTCAAAGGGGCCAGGAAGAGAATGCAAAACAGCCTATTATGATTGTGATCCTGTGATCATTTTGCAGTTGGTACCCATGTGCTTTTTCCAAGCTTATCGGTCCATCCTTTTCAGCACACTTGGAAGCAGAGCAGCATGCTTTCATCTTCATATTTTTTGAGTTTCTTGGAACTCTCAATCACAACAAGGACTATAACACACACACACACACACACACACACACACACACACACCTTTAAGTGCTAGTATAAGTTGCTGGATCTGTCACTTGCTTCCAGCGTTTAATGCATCTCATGGCCCCTTATATCTGGAGACAGCAAAGGCTTTGCCAAAGTATGAGATTATGATTCTGGGGGGAAACCAACAGGGAAATTTGGGGGGAAATCCATTCTATCGCAACCTCCTATATTGTGTAAACAAGAAGGCTAATTGTCACTGTCACTCTTTGGTCACTTAATTATAGGAAAGCAATGTGCCTGGGGCCATCATGACCTGCTTTTGTCATTGTTCTGTCTCATCCACTATAGAAGATTCCGAAAAGGACAAATTTCAGTTTAAGCAGGGTCAACATAGCAATAAATAAAATTTCGACAGTTTTAAAGAAAGCAGCTAGACATTAAAATACTTTATTGCTTAGATATGTCACTTAGACCTTATCTAAAAACAAACACATTTAAAAGTTTAGAAGCTATTGGTAACTAATATTTATTTGGGTGAACATAACGCCAAATATAGAAGTTACTTTCCGGTTAGTGCCCCTGTGTACACTGAATAACAGAAAATCTTGTTCTGTAGAAGGATTACTACTATGTGTGTTTTCATGTTACCACAAAATGTGCCAATCAAGATCAAAGCAAAAATATTGATAATATTTAAGTGTCATTGTGTCTGTGGTATGATTTCCCACTTCCAACAGTTCCTGGACGCCGTGGTTCCATTGCTGCGCCCTATGCTCTGCCATTTGTGTCGAATGCTGTAATTTAATTTATTCTGCTTTGTAGTTAGCAAGTCAGAGTAAAAAAATAATCCACTTTTGCAGTGGAGATAAATGAGTGGCAGGTAAGATGCCTCTGCTCCCCTTGGATCTGGCTCCGTTCCTGCTGGATCTTACTTTGTGGTGTTGTCCCATACTGAAGCCTTAGGAGATTTGTAGGTATTGTGGCAGGAAGGCTCTAGAGCAGCAGAGAAGGGGCAGGGGTCCTTTGACCTGGCCACTGAGAACTTAGCAGTAAAGAATAATACAATTCTAAAAGTGATTTTCTACACATTTTATAGAAGACTCTCTTAGTCTATGAGCAGAGCAGGAATTGAGAATATCTCATAGGTCATAAGCATAGGCAATAATGAGCATTTGGATAACTACTGATTATAAATTCTAGCTGTTCCAACTATCATATCATCTCAGTCAAATATAATTATAATTTTGTATAAATGCCTTGTTATTGATTGCTGTAAGGTAATGAAATCTGATTTAGCAAGCTAAATATCTGTGTCTATAGGGCTTCTCAGTAACTGTTCATTCTCAAGATGGTGAAGGTGAATGACAGTTCCCTCTTAACCCCCCCCCC
>LOJH01003474.1:23305-38631 GCA_001685095.1 Ellobius talpinus | reverse complement strand
ATTCTAGTTTACCGGTCGAATATGCCCATCAGTATACATTTTACACATGCACACACGCATTACTATTTCTTCCATTTAAACTTATTCAAAAGCTTAAAAGAATAGATGTTAAAGTAAAACAAAACTTTCTTCTTGGAGTGCTAACAAACAGATTATAGGAACTAAAGAAAATGTACCTGGCATAGCACCACAAGCATAGTTAATGGCATTTGGTTGGATATATAAAGGCCATATCAGGTTACATAAGGATAGGCTCTAAGCAAGAACTGACAAACTGAAAAGGTTACACATTGCATATATGTATAAGTAGGCACAAAAACAGTAAAGTGTGTGTTTATTTTTTCTGAAAAAATTCAATAAATAGTAAATGCTTGATACTTTTGAGAGACAGTCTTTTTTTTACCTTTATTGATTCTTTGTGGATTTCACATCATGCTTTCTGATCCTACTTATCTCCCTGTCTGCTCACGACGACCCTCTGCCCTTGCAACGCCCCCCTAAACAAAACCAAATTTAAAAGAAAAACCAAAGACCAAACTAAACAAAGAACCAACACAAAAATTTTAAAAAAAATAAATCTTGTCATGCATGGAAGCTGTAGTGTGGCCCAGTGAGTCACATGGTGTCCCTTTTTAGTTCATACATCTTTACTTGTAAGTGTTCATTGTTATGAGTCATTGGTCGGGTTCGAGGCCTTTGGTTCCTGCTACACCACTGGTAATGGGCTTTCTCTGGCCACCTCTTGTATATCAGATTGTTGTCCTGTGTCAGGAAGACCCTGTTCTTCTGGATTTGTAGGTTTGTCCCTTTCACATGTTCCAGCAGGTCCTAGATTCAGTGGATGCTGGGTTGGGCCAACTCATAGCGCTGGTTCTGGGCCTGGGAGTTAGCTGGATTGGTCAGCTCTGTAGCTGAGGAAAGTCCCTCATCATCACCATCCAGGTGAGCTCTCCAGCACTGCCTCAGCTAGCTCACCCAATGCTGCCTACAGCAAGAAGTATGACCAGGTCTCTTGCTCTTGGGCCCTCAGATCTGGGGCCCCCTAACTCATGGCCAGGACCAGCACTATTCTTTTGTCCAGGCAAGGTGCAGGGCCCTCTCTTCTGATTGTTTTAGGGTATGTCAGATCTCCTGATCTCAGGACCTCAGGGTTGGCTCACCTGAGTCCCCACAAGTCGGGTCAGCTCTAGTGTGCTGCTTTCTCATGCACTACAGGAGAGGAGGAGTCTTAAGAGAGGTCATTTTATAGCTCTATCCTTCTTTTTGTTTCTTTTTCCCATAATTTATCTGTAGAGGCCAGAAGCAGGTGTCAGACACCCTCAAACTGGAGTTAAAGACGGTGTGAGCTGCTGTATGGGTGCTGGAAATTGAACTCAGGTCCTCAGCAATAGCAGCCAGTGCTCTTCAGCACTGAACCATCTTCCCAGCCATACTCTATCTTATATATAGGTCGCATATTCTTAATTGTTAAAAATGTCAGAATTTATCTTAGTACAATCAATAACAGCTTTTGTCTTTAACTCTATATTGAAAACACAAAACCAAGAAGATTTAAAAATAACTATGTTATGACTTTTTCTGGACTTTGATCAATAGATAAATGTATACAGTTTACTTTCATTTTGCCTATCATATAAAGTTCTCAAAGTTTGATGCAAGTATTTTAACATCTTTTTCCTATTTTTTAGACAAGCACCACTATTATCTCCATTTCACTTGCAAATTGCTGTGTGATGTGAAGAAGCCACATCAGGTTTAGATGTTTTATGTTGTTGGAGATGTCCTTGGCGTCTTCACACAGGGATGTGGTAGGCAGGACATACAGACTCCCAGTTTCTGGTGTATCAGGAATCATAACACATTGAAAGCACTTCAATGGGTACATTTTAATTTTTTTTTTTTGAGACAGGGTTTCTACGTAGCTTGGGAGCCTGTCCTGGAACTAGCTGCTTGTAGAGCAGGCTGGCCTTGAACTCACAGAGATCTGCCTACCTCTGCCTCCTGAGTGCTGGGATTAAAGGTGTATGCCCAGCTTTTTAATGGGTTCTTATCTCTGAGTAGTTATATAGTTTGGGGGACAAGAACACCAAAATTATAGTCATCATTGTGGTCTCACCATTTGCAAAATGCTTGCAGGAAAAAAAGGCTAAAGCTTCACCAGGTTATGGTCACCCTTTTGACAATCTCATCCTCAGAGCACCTTCAATTTTTCGAGGTGAATTTTCTTTTTATCAAAAAAAAACTTTGAAAAGCAAAATAGGCCAGGTGATGGTGGCACACACCTTTTATTCCAGCACGTGGGAGGCAGAGGCAGGTGGATCTCTGTGAGTTTGGGATCGGCCTGGTCTCCTAGAGCTAGTTCTAGGACAGGATCCAAAGCTACAGAGAAACCCTGTCTGAGCGGAAAAAAAAGAAAAGAAAAGCAAAATGGAAAGATGCTCAAAGATGCTCAAATGGAGTAACATGCTCACTGGTGTGCCTTCAAGATTTTAATGAGCAATTAATATTGAGAAACACTTGCTTTCCGGGAACCTTATTGCATTCCCAGAACTAAACAATATGAGGATTTTAGAGTTACAAGAACTTCGTACATCTTATGAGATCTTCATTCTCTTCAAACGAAGCCCCTCATGTGGGAACACTTCAGAAAAGTGCAACAGAAGAAGGATGAGATAATTAATTTTTTTAAAGATTTATACTTATTTTAAATTATGTTTGTGTGTGTGTACGCGCACGCGTATGCATGTTTCTATGTATAGTTATGTGCGCAAAAGTGAAGATGACCAAAGAGGCGAAAAGAGAGTATCAGATTCCTAAATCTAAAGTTACAGGTGGTTTTGAGTGCCCAACATGGGTGTTTAGACTGAATTCTGATCCTCTACAAGGCAGTGAACACTCGCAACTGCTGAGCAGTTTCTTGAGCCCCAAGGGTTCATTATTTCAGGAAGGTTCTGTCTTTTTTAAAATACGACATACTATTTAACACAATTATGTCAGTTTGTCAACATTTTCAATTTCCTCACTGAAATCTGCTGATGATCCTTTAGCTATCAGATCTCTTCAGTTCTTTTTCTTTGTTAAAAGGAAGGTGAGTGAATCATCTTGTTGCTCAGAATATAGAATTTTGAGGTGGAAATTATGATTTTTGTACAGCAGCAGAGCCATCTTCCACTCATAGTTAGAGCCATACTCGCTTCCTAGAGATACCTGGGAACCAAAAATAAAGAATTCAGGTAAAATTCACAAAGCAGTCTGGTAGTAAAAAACTAGAATTCCTACAAAAATAACAGGCATAATAGTAGCTTCTTTGCTTAATAATCAGAGATTTTACAAGGTTTTGGGGCAAAAGAGGAGCTATAGAGACAAGTACACGTATTTCAAAACATATTCTACTGCCAGCTACTGCTTTGTGTATTCATATTTATAATCATTTCATAACACTTTCCAGATTTCTTTTCCATTCATGAAACTTTCCAGAGGGCCCAGAAAGCAAGAATGAAAACTCAGACCTACTCATAGATATGAAAACAAAATATGGAGATAAGTAATTAAACTACATAAAACCACCCATTTCATAAGAAAGCCACTTCTGGTAATTACTATTCAGTTTTGACTGATATCATAATTATTGGTACCAAGAGAAGCCCCGGAGTCATGTAAATGAACTCAGAATCACTTTTTGCTGGCTTCCTCCACAGAACTCACTCCCTTCTTTCCCTTGGAGTCCTCTGTGCAGCAGCTGTCTGTCCCCAGCTCTTGAGTGGCAAGAACCAGGGCATTCCAGGCTCCCTGCTGTGTCCAAACCACCCCACCACTACCACCCCCTTATTAGGTTTTCAGACCTTTGTGACTTCTCAAGTATGTGGCCCATCTGGATGCCACATTCTCAAAACTGTAAGCCACTCCTATCACTCTGGCTGAGCTCCACCCGGCTCCACACCCAGATACTTACAATTCCTTTGCAGTCCTGTTCTTAGAGACCTCTATTTATGGAATTTTGCCTCAAAATCTGAAACTGTAGGCCATTTGCATATTCAACACCGAGGATTATGCTATGGAAAACCAAGCCTTGTGTACATAGAAGGGAGGATAATTCTACAGAAAGAAGAAACCATAAAGGTCAATTTATTCCAGCTAATTTCACATTAAAGTGAAATACATAACCTGTTTTTATTTGGCATTTAGGTCATGCCACCTAGGAAATCCTATACATTTACAATATTGTAGTTTAATATATGACATTAAGAATGTATTTCTGTATAATATTTTATTCATGCACACATACACACACAATGATGATGTGGGATTCCCCTCTGTATGCTGTGAATACCATTGGTTAATAAAGATGCTGCTTTGGGCCTACTGCAGCACAGAATAGGGCAAGGTGGGAGTTCCAAGCAATAGAGGAGGAAAGAATAGGTGAAGTCAAAGAGATGCCATGTAGCCACAGCAGGAGACAGACACTGGAAGCTGGACAGAACCTTATCAATAGGCGACAACCACATGGTGATGAACAGATTTATAGAAATGGGTAGCCAGGAATATTCATAAGTGAATAGGCCAAGCAGTGCTGTAATTCATACAGCTTCTGTGTGGTTATTTCAGGTGTCAGTGGCTGGGAAACGAAAGGGCCATCTCTGCCAACACACAGTCTTGCAGATGAAAACTTACAAGTTTGAGAAATGTGTGATTTATAAGATTCATTTCAAAAGTCTGGTATTATTAATACATATTTTGCTTTCCCTAACATTTAAATTTAAGCTATGGCCAGGCAGGCCTAGCGGCATATATTGGTAATCCTAGAACTTAAGAACCTTGAGTTATTATTATTATTATTATTATTATTATTATTATTATTAATATACCATAAACAAGAGTCAAGAACCTACATACCATTGACAACTTAGGGACTTGGGAAGTCTTTCCCCCATTGAAAGACAAGTTTGTTTATAAATTAACCTTGGTAGAAATGCACAATCATTTTATACATATGCAACAGATACTACATAATTCCATTTGTTCTGACCCATAAATGCAAAGGAACCTGGCTACTTCCCAAAGGTAAGCCATGTTTTGACCTGGATCAATCAGAAGGACTAAACTGTGACTTTGAGAGACATCTAATTGCCCCATGTGCTTCTGCAAGTCCTTTTTGAGGTCACTGATCTTTGGATGAATAACTTTGTCTTTTTGACATACCTGAGCTAGCTGGGTGGAATTGGTAGCACAATCCTATCTAGACAGAATCTAGTCTGTCTGCTGTGTCTTTCTGCTTCAGAAAACAACAACAACAACAACAACACAATGAAGTGAAGGGTGAAGGAACAGCTAGACATGCATGGTCCTAGACACTGAAGCTTTGGCTGGAAGACTATGACAAATTGAATTTCTTGGAGAAAATTCATTTACATTTTCTCATATCTGAAGACGAGGACTAGACTTTAAGAAAGAAATGAGGAAAAAAGGGGTGAGGGAGGTCCTAAGTGTTTACATGAGCCAAGGACAGCTCATCAGAGGATGAATTTTGGCCTGAGTCCAATGAGCTGACCAGAAAGAAAAACGCACTCTCTCTGCAGCTTCTTCTCATACGTGCCTCAAGAACCCATGACAGATGACTGTGTTTGCTGTTTGGGGTCTTGGCCAATTCTCTCAACTTCTCTTTTTTTTCTTATTTAGATAAGACTAAAATAATCTGCAATGGCTGTGCTCTCTCTAAATCCTGAATAACCAAGCACAGCACGATGATATCAGGGACAGGGTCTATACACACTGAGGCCATGCCTTGTCACGTCTCAGAATTACAATTTCAAGAGTCTCCCATAAACAAATAGCAAAAGTAAGATGGGCACTAAAGTTCCCATGACCTTTAAAAATAACTTTCAACTTCTGGGACCTGATCATCTTCTGTTTGGTCTAGTAAAAATGAGTAACAGCATTGCTTAGATATAAGGATAAGCTTGTGAACCATCAGGGCCAGTCAAGGGTATTCCACCCACCCCTCCAGACAGCTATATAGCCACAAGTGAACCTATGACCCACAGTAAAGGAATATTAGCTGTACGAGGGGTCAGAATTGACAGGAAAGTATGAAATACCTTTTCCCGAGGCACTGGAAGCACAATACACTTGTCCTTTTCAACTGACAGAGAAATCACATTTAGCAGCAAAGCCTGTGTTCCGTGGAGCAGAATTCAGCGATTCATAAAGGGAAAGTGACTGTAACATGGCTGAACTTCTGTAGCTAGCTCTCTGATTCTGAGGATGCGCCACTCCTACAGTCACTACTTTACAAAAGCACAAACGGTTCTTTTTTGATTTATTCTAGTTTAAGCTGCATTTCTATCACATAGCTCCAAGACCTACAATTAGCACCCCACGATTTTTTTTATGAGACAGCATGTTGTAGAAATCACATAATAACAAAAACTGCAGGCTATTTTCACAGAAGGTCAATATCAATCATGCAAGATGGCCTCTATTCCATTTACTACTTAAATTCACACACACAGGAAATCAGTGCCCTTTTTTCTAAAATATCTTTGAGTTTTTGTAGGGGGGGTCGCCTAATTAAATCATTACACAGTTTAATTAAAATGCCAGAAACACATTGATTTGTCAAGAAGCCGATATGCATTTTAAAGCATTATTTTTTTAAAATTAGACAGAAAATCTAGAGTTTTCTTTTTTAAGTAAAAATACAGCATGGGATCTCCAAATCTGGAGGGTAGAACCATCATGTTCTATAATTCACAGGTGGCATCTATACATATGAGTGTTGTGACATCCAGAATGGCGCCTGAGGTTTTGATTTTGTTTTGTTGATTTGGTTGGATATGTTGTTTTTGCTTGGTTGAAGTTGTGTTGCTGTTGTTTTTATATTATGCTCTCATTTTGAGACAGGATCCCGTGTATCCCAGGCTGGCCTCCAACTTAATATGCAACTGAGGATGAGGCTGAGACTCAAAGAATGATCCTCCTTTCTTCTACCACCAGTGGGATAGGACTACAGGTGTGTCTCCCATGCCCAGATTGATGCCAACCCTGACGAGCAGCTTATTTTCACAGGAACAAGAGATTATTCCATGTAAAAAAGGGGGGAGCAACCTATCTCAAGTGAAGGTTTCTAAAGAGCAATCAACTGGAAGCTGCTGCAAATATCTTGGTGGAAAGGGGCTGCGGACAAAGTTAGAAGACCTCTTCTCACATAGAAGCTAAGAAAATAGGAAAGTGTAATCAGGAAAACGGAGTGCAGGAATTGTGTTACCAGAGAAGAGCAAAGTCTTACCGAGATAAGAGAAAAGAAAGAGAAAAAAAGAGGGGGGGCAGTGTTGGTTAAAAATCATTAAGAGGAAATTCTTTATAAACCTTGTTGTGCCATTTCATACATCAAAGCATGATTCAAAAACTCCAGAAGGTAAGTAAGGAAACACGTGGAAATGTGCATATGACCAAGATTCCAAGGAGGTTAAGATAGATCGAGGAAGAGGGATGGTCATATGGAAAATAGCTCATTGTAGAGAAAAGTCGGACATGACCATAGAAAGGAAGAGAATTTACAAGGAGGAGATGAACTTTGTATCATTATCATCCTAGGTAGCAATATTGAAGTGACTTACTAATTGTTGTTAAAGTGCTACATTGCTACAGGCGATGTCCGGAGATGGAGCACCAGGGCTCTTTATAAACTCTTCCCTTCACTCAGAGTTCTTTGAGATGAGGAACCATCTGTGAAACTGCTTGCAGCTAAATGGGAGTCTTTAAACAGCTTATCTTCCGATAATGCTGGTTAATCTAGCCTAGCAAAGAATTTGTTTATAACATTATACATGTATATATGTATCTATATGTATCTATGCATATACATGCATACATACGCTTGCATATTTAGATCTTAAAAGTTTCAGAAGTATGTGACTCATAAGCAGCATTTCAAAAGAGGAAATTTAGTAGCATCTTTGATTAACCCATAGTTTGCTTTTCCTAGAACTTCTGAGGAGAACTGAGTTATGTCTAGGCATGGTAGCACACACCTGAAATCCTAGCACTTGGTAGACAAAGGCAGGAGAATCACTATAAATTTGACATCATTCTTATCAACACTGTAAAACCCAGGCTCAGAAACAAAACCACAGAGGACTGAGCTATGGGCTGCTCCCTACACCTATGTTTTAATGTGTGTGTTCAGATATGGATAAAAACGCATGTATTTAGAAAGTTCCTGCTTCATGTGTATGCAAAGCAGATTGGTGAGCAGGCTTACTGCAAATGTCATTTACATATTCTGTGTGTAGCTCCATTCTGGCAGCCTGATAATAGCAGAGCTTCCAAAGCTTAAGTATATTCTTGGAGTGACCCAATTCACTCAATCACTCCCCAGATACAATGAGAGACTACTGAAGGGTCCCAGACTAGAGTGGATTTGAAGTCTTGGTCCTTATTTCAGGATACCTTTGTTCCAGTAACAATAGGTGACATCCCACATAATACAGTGCCATTTGTACAACTGCCTGCTGAAACTTCCTGTTTAGAATGAGGCAGAGGGATTTCTGAAAAGCCAGGGGAGGCTAATGAGAAAGAAAGACAAACAATGCTGCTATTTCCAGGATTTTCTCTTGTTGGAAATGAAACTAAATGTTTGGAAGTCAAGGGAAAGGACAGTGTTTGAAAGGAGAAACCAACATGACTAGGGACTTGTGGATTTCCACAAGTGTGGGTTAAGCCGACTACTCAGGAGAAAGGCATACATTTGAAGACAGGCGCATGCAAGCCTTCTGTGCAGCTCACATAGCAACCTGGTTGGTTTTCTTGAGATTTTAAGCTAGAAATAAAAGTGATAGTTTCCCAAACATCATCAAGTATAAAAATAAAGCACAGCTTCGCCTCAATATTTTGGTTTCTCCCTTTCCCTCTTCCCCTCGCTTCCCCTCCCTTCAAAACTTTAAAACTTCTGACTTACTATGTTCTCAAGAATGACCTTTAACTCGGGATCCTCCTCCCTATCTCTGAGATTGGAAGTATATCCCGTGGTTTCGGTGCATATGTTGCTGAGGACTGAATGGAGGACTTTATGTGCACATTATGCAAGCCTTTAACCAACCAATCTACAACCAGAACAAATTTTTAGAAATGTGTTTTTATACCTTATTCTTTAGCATTTAAAACTTGTTAAATAAAGATAGTGGAGCAAAATAAGGTTGTTGTATGTGTATGAGTGTCTGGGGTGGGGGGAAGCATATATGTACAGGTGGCGTCACAAGCCAGAAGAGGCTTATTTCCCTAGAGCTAAAACTGCATGTAGCTGTGAGCTCTCTGAGCCAATGTAGGTGTGGGGAACCAAACTCAAGTCCACCAGAAGAGGAGCAGGGGCTGGTAAGAGCTGAGCCCCCTCTCTAGCCACAGGACAGCCTCTTAACAACTATTAGGAAAGAATAATGCATGGGATCCAAAGAGAGAGACAATATGCATACTGATTCTTTAGTCTTCTAGTCTACTGCCATAAAGGAATGCAGGAGACAATTTTCAGAAGATGCACTTAAATATGGGCTGGAAGTAATGAAAGATCACAGTTATTTCACTATTGTATAACCATGAGGCACTGGACATGGACTTTTGTTTCATTCTGCTTCATTGGTAGGAGGCAGATGAGGTTAGTACCTGGTTCTTTGAATGTGGAAAAAGGTCAATACGAAGAGCAAATTTTCATCTTATCCCTTACAAGTGAACAAAAGGGGCAAAAGAATTTTAAACATCCAGTGAAAACTGTTGTATTAAAGCTTGATCCCCAAAACAACAGTGTTTGGGAATGGAGTTTTGAGAGTGTAATCTCATCACCAGGGCTTTCACATCACGAATAGATCAATCCATTTAGGTATTCATAACTTAATGGGCACTCATTTTGACTTTTTGACTAATATAAAATATAACTTAATAGACTACTGAGTGGTGATAGATATGTAGAACGTGGGAAGTAGTTGGAAGAAAACTATTATGGGGGCATGCCCTTGAAGGTTATATTTTAACCCATTCTCTGTCTTTTCACCTTCCATCTCTCTTCTAGTCCCTTCCTCTCCTGGTTTTCACGAGATAAACTTCTCCCAGGATGTTCTTCTAACAAAGGTCCAGAATCAGTGGAGTCAAAGGACCATGAGCCAAGATGTCTGAAGCTTTGACTCAATTGCATTTATCCTCCTATAGTTTAACATTTTAAGGTAATTTGTAATGGAAAGTTTGCTAGCACTCTCATATTAATTCTGTTTGGAATCTTGGAATTTAGTTAAACTTGAAAATATTGGAGTGTTTCCAATATAATTTTCCAACAGAATTTTCAAAAAAAAATATTTTTGTGGATGATAACATGCATCTGACATCAAATGTGCCTCTGAAGTGGTTCTTGGTTTTATATGGCAAGCAAACAAATCTCAGTTGAGGTTTCTGGTGCAATAGAGATAAGTGGAAACCATTAACCTGCATCATTTTTATTTTAGGAGAGAATGTTCTTAAGATGGTAGCCCAAGAACACACCACAGATACAAAACAAGTTCCCTAACTCTCTGTAAGAGTTCTCATTTATTTAGAAATTAGTATGTGACAGATACTGTTAATATTATCAATCGCTCCCACATCAATCCTTGAAGAGAGAAACCAACATTATTTTCATATAACAAATGAGAGAAAGTGGAGGCTGCCAGGAGGTTGAAATGCCTGCCCAAAACCACTCAGTGTAAAATGGAAAATAAGTAATAAAACACAGATGGGAAACTCCAGCTCTTCCATGGCTTCTCACCATGCTGGACTGCTTCCCAAGAAGGAATTTTCCTGTCAATTAAGATTTCATAAGCTGTGGATTCAGAAGACTGAGTCAAATCACACAGCTTCCAGGTAGGGGTTAGAATTACATGGTTGACATCTAAGCTTCAGGAAAGTCAAAAAAAATCTAGATTATCTAGACCTGGGCCAAGGCTTCCAAAGAGTTCCAGGTATATCCCCTGCTAACCACATGGTGATGTACAAATAGAGTACCTCTCTGAGTCACAGGATCTCACCCATAAAATTAGGAAAATATATTGAACTCTCTGGATGCTCGAGAAGATGAAAGACATCATCTACGTATAGTGCTTAAAACACTTGTGTCAAAACCAGGACATGCTTTACACTACTGGTACTCTTGTATCCTAAATACCTACTAAGAGTCAATTGTGTGACTATGTTGGAAATCTTTGCTTCACTCTAACTTGATAGCCTCTAACTACAAAAATTTAAACACTTTTTTATGGCATTGGCTGTGTTCTGTGGTGTAAACTCTCTTATAACAACACATTGATGCTATCAATGGCTATTACAAGACAACACAACAGAAAGTGGTGAACAGTACTAAGCAGAACCTTCTTATGCTTTCATTCGGTACACTCTTTCATGTATTATTTTTAAGCTAGAGCCTCTTCAATCAGTTCATCCATTTATTTTTTTAAGTCTACTGTTTTTTTTAGTCAATAAACCCCATTCTTTCCCTTGGGGATGGGCTAGCTACAAGAAAAATGTCTGCTTTCATGAAGCTTCAATTTCAGTGGAAGGCGCATGGTTTAACTGTGAGACAGCCACACCGCCCCCAAGCACGCATATATGCATGCACCTACACATGAATGCAAAGCTTTTAATGGTAAGCTCCCAAGTTAGGGATCTGTTTTGAAGACTGGGGAACCTTTAGGAGATGGAGTGAGGCTGATGGACCTAGGCCACAAGGGGAATCTCTGAGTCCCACCTTTTTGCTATTTCCTGATCTGTTTTGTGTCACAGCCACTGCTTCTTGCTCTTTCCATCATGGAGAGAATCTCTTTATATGTCCACTACTCTGTAGTGGAGACACTGCTAAACTCCCTCTGCAGCCATAGATCAACACAAAACTTTCCCACTTAGGTTGCTATTGTCAGGTATTTAGTCAACATTGCACAATGACCCTAATAGTGTAGTAGATCATAAATAAGTAAAGTGATGACTATCAGATCATTCGCTCATAGGAAGGAATCTTGTATTATGACCTACTTTGACTATAAAAATGAAGAAGTCTTTCCTTCAGACTTTGTATTTGTTTAACTAATTAATTTTATGTGCATAGTTGCTTTGCTGGCTTGCAGGTATGTGTACCATGTGTATGCCTCTCACCCATGAATGATGGAAGGGGTGGAGGGTTAGATCCAGAGGGACTGAAGTTACAGATGGTTGTGAGATACTCTGAGGGTGCAGGGAATTAAACCTGGGACCTCAGACAGAATATCCAGTGCTCCCAGTGCTTTTAGCTGCTGAACCATGTCTCCAGCACCCTGCTGTTATATTTTATGACACATAATCTTAAACTGCCTTCTACTGCAATGTGCCTTTCCTCTTAACCAATGCAGAAAGTTCATATCTTTTTTCAACCAAAGAATTTAACCAAGATGCAGTGTAGTCACCCTACACTTGAGCCTAAGATACAGAAGCTCTCCAGAGCCTCCATAAATTCCCTCTTGGTGCTGTGGGCAACAAGGAGAAAGGTGATGAGCATATTTGTGGCCAGGAACTTGGCTTCATTGACTGTATCAGGTAGATTCCTTGCTAGAAAAATCAGAGTAAAGCTTATCAGAGGCAACGAGACCAGGCACCCAGGACACAGCAAAAGGCAACGAATTGGCTTTTGTTGTATACAATGACCTGTGTCCATGCCCAAAGCACACATCTGTGTGAATGAGTAGGGGAGAGGCTACCATGAAGATGTCACAGAGTGACTTGAATCAGAAATCAGATGGGGTTGGTGATTCTGTTGCTTGAGGTAGATGCTCTTTATTGACTTCAAAATCCAATCAGAAGCAAAAAAAATAAAGCAAGAGTGTAACCCAGTTAAAAGAAATTATTTTGTGCATCTTAGAGAAAGGCCCTGAAGAGGCTTATCAGTTATTTAATTTTTGGGCTCCTGGAAAACAAACACCTGACAAAACCAATTGTGAGTACAGTCAATCATGGCTGGCAAGGCATAGAGTCAGAATGAAGCAGCTGGTCACATTGTAGCCACAGTGATAAAGCAGGGAGAGATGAACGCTGGTAATTAGGTGCTATTCTCTCTTTTATTCAGTCTAGGACCACAGCACATGCCATGGTGTCAACCACATTTGGGGTGAGTTCTCCCACCTCAATAAACCTAATCTAGAAGATCTCTTACAAACATACCCCAAGGTTTGTTTCCATGATAATTGTCAATACCATCAAACTGTCAGTCAAGAAGGTATCACTTCAGCAAGACAGAGATGATAAGGAGTCACCTTCAGGAGCAGTTAGAGGGAACAAGGTTTCAGAAAAAGAGCACAGTACACAGAAAGACTCTAACTTAACAATGGGTGCGGTCTAAACAAGAAATGAAGCCAGCAAACTAAAGCAAAGTGGACTTAGGGCATGGCTAGATGATGAGACTTATCAGCCAGGAATGAAAGTGAGGCTTGACTGAACATTGCAAGCCATTCCTGTGTCTTGTCTGAACCCATCTTCAGATGTTTCTCAATGGGATGCTGTGGCTCAATAGAAGAGAAGCCAGAAGAAATAGGAAGCTTCTCCAGAAACTCTTGATCTGAATCTTTGCTTTCACGTGTGAGAACCTTCTCCGCATCGTTCTCCTTAGCCTTTGGATTCAGGGCTACCGCTTCAGAGGGAACCCAATAGAGATTTTTCCATGTGACCAAGGAAACTGAAGTCTAAATCAAAAGTTAGCAGACTCTAGATCTTAGGTAAAAGATGTTGGATGTCTGCTGCCAGTAAACATTCTAACACACTATTTTGAATGGGAAATAGTGTTAGACTAGCATAAATATTCCTAATTTGATACATAACGGGTGAATCAATAGAGTAGATGCATTTAACAACTATACTTGTATGGCAGGTGTATAGAAGCCTAGCTATAAATAGTAAGTTGTGATGGGCTCCTAATTCCTTTTGTGTTCTAACAATATTATTACTCTATTTCAGGTTCCTCTGTAAATTCTACAATAATACATCAACAATCTGACACTGAAGGAGTACTCTAACCTTGAATTTCTCAGGTTATTCATGTACAAGATAGGATAATAATAATAAATGCTGGAACTTGCATTAAGAAGATTATATGAGTTACAACAGTAGCTATTTTTACACTGCAGTACCTGGCATCTGTACGTGTTAAATTCTAGCTAGCATATTTATTACAGATTATCACTCCTTATTCTTTATGGCACCCTCTTCTTAGATAAACTGTCCAAGACGTCAAGATCTTAAATACACCCTACTATTGTTCAATTCAAATTTCTGCCTTTAAGGAATTGTTCGGCTAAATGTTCTAGTACAAATGGTTAAAGGTCCTTCTAGAAGCTGTCTAACAAAGTCTTCGTGCTTGTCTTATTTCCTTCTGGTCAGACCTCTGTAGAGGGGAGACGGTCACAGCCAGTTCAGGCTGCTCAAGGGCAGGGTGTTATGACTCTCACGCTACTGTGCCTTTGTGGTCTATTGCTCACACACTAGTCATCATTTTTGCAGATCTCTCTGGGAAAACTGAGATTTCTGTACATCGTTTTTCAAGGTTGGTGAAGAGAGAACAATCAGCACTACACACTCTCTTCTGACAAAGGCAGCCTGTTGCAGCCCCACCTCTGAGTCTGTGACTGTCCTTTGGGCTCCACCCCTATGTGTACTGCTTCTACAGGGCACTTCACTTCCAACTCAAGTTAGTTAGCTTCCTCTTTGATCCCCAGTTCTTCCAGGATTTTCACCAACCAAGTTCTTTCCTTGCATTTTCATTTTTGTGTATTGACCCAGAGTCCATGTGTGTTTGTTTCAGTGGCAAAATTATACTTACCTGTTGGCTCAGTCTTTTCACTTGAAGACCACATGTCCTCTGAGAACTAAGAAGTAAATGGCAGGCTGGAGGCTGGGAGGACCAACATAAGTCAGATAAAATCCCTCAGCTTCTTGTGCTTCCCCTGATGTAGGAACTACATTTGAACAGAACATGAAAGAGAAACAAGTCCTGGAAACAAAAACTAGTGGGTAGAAAGCTCTCTCAGAGATATGACTGGAAGCCCCGACTCTTCCCAGCAATACATGCCTGTCCCTGCCTGCCACTGTTCAGGCAGGAACTGGCACAAATGAGCTCTCTCTCCCTCCCTCTCTCTTTCTCTCTCCCTTCCCTTCTAAATCTCCCTCTCTCCCCCTTTCTCTCCCCCTCTCTCTCCTTCCCCTACGCCACTCACCCTTTCTCTTTATCTTATTTCTATTTCTCTCTCTTCTCTTCCTCCAAGAACTCCAGGCTCTTGATTTTTTGAAAGGTAGGGGGG
>LOJH01003474.1:0-16920 GCA_001685095.1 Ellobius talpinus | reverse complement strand
TGAGTCTCAATAAAGAACAGCTTGGAGGGAGAGAGAGAGGGAGAGAGAGACAGATAGAGAGAGAGAGAGAGAGAGAGAATTCTAATGTGGCCCTTTTATCCAAAATAACAGACTCCACCCACAGCTGAGAGGTTCTCATGACAATGTGTGCTTTCAAAGTGTGTGGTCCTTTAATAACTTCTATTCTCAAGGGGCCATAAATGATCACCAAGTTGATAATTTTATATATAAAAGATCTGAGGACAAACAAAGACTGACAATTTGAAAACAGCTGTCAGTACCAAATTGAATCTAGTCCCATCTAAATATAATTGCATCCAATACTTATCTGACACAAAGAAAAAGAAAGGTAAGAGGGCAGCTGCAAAGTGTAAGCACCACACCTAAGAAGGTTCTGTCAATAGTTTTGAGAATAATGAATGTGTTATATTCTCCCTTATTTGATATTCTCTCAAGAATGAGGCTATGGTACCAACATGTGTTCCTTTATGTAATGTCGCTAAACCATCACAGGGGAGGTGGATGATAGCAACTTTGATTTCTGCACACCTTGATCCCCTCAAATATTTTCTCTCCATCCCATCTCAGAGGACTGGGGTCTCCCTGATGCATAAGGTTTCTTTGTCTCCTCTGTTCTCAATACCACACACACTCCATCATGTTACTGTGACTTCCTTCATGACTCTTTTATTCACGCAAACCTCATGGCTTTATTGCTACTTGAAGCTGGAAACTATCTCCTGTCTTTCCTGTTTCTGGGTCAGATAAAGGTGAAAAATGTCCCATTTATTATCCACAGTCTTTGTTATCAGCCATCCAAGTGAGATCAAGCCACTATGTCCAATGTATTCAACACAGTTCCTTGCTTTTATCCATAAACATTCTGAAACAATGATCTAATTGTTGTCCAATGTCTTCTGAGTCATAAAGTTTTCTTGGTTTATCTTTTAATCCAAATGATATTCAAATATTAAATCCAAAGTCTTCATCTGACACCATAGCACAATTGTTTGCGCTCAGCCTTGTCCTCCTGACTTCTCTCAAGCTACACATCCTCAGGTCCAGTTTGGCTACCTTACCAGTCCACCTGCCCTCCCTGAAGCATGCCCCCAAGTTTTAAGGTGACTGCATTTGCAAGATCCTGTCCTTTCACCTACCTAGCTCTCTGGCTTGTTCCAATCATACCTTAGGAGATCTTTTTGGATTCTGTCTTCCTGTTATCATAAACCACATTTTACCATATGTGCCACTACAATTGTTTACAGGTGTGTCCCCTACAAGGTTCCCTGTGTCTTCTACTACTGCTCAAGAGAATGGTTTGGGAACAGTGGTTCTTAAAGGGAGGAATAGTAGAACACCCTGCAATCTCATGACCGTGTGAAGCACTTCCCATATGAGTGCTTGGTCTGAGTTCACAATCATTCTTATATGCATGCTTTATTTTCACCCAGTACTCAAAATGACTGTTTTATTTATAGCCAAATGTCTACAAGTCACCTCTGCTTGTATCCTAATAGCAAGTTCAAATATCAATTGTCATTGCCAAACTCTTGCTATGTTCTCACGGTGTCCTTTCTTTTGTCTCTCCAACTCCAGTTGCTGAGGACATCACTGACTACAAGTCTTCTGTCTCACACATAATCTCACTAGAAAGTCTTCTCAATACTGGATCTCACCACTTTTCTCTCCCTTCCTGCTACCATTTGATGATATGCCTCCACTGTCTCTTACTAAGCCCACCACAATAGTGACCCCCAGCTGAGAGTCCTGCTTCTACTCAAGCCCTACAATCCCTTCAGCATGGCAGCAACTGAGACTAAGAAGCCAACAGACATGATCACAACCATAGCCCTTACTGTCTTAGTATATTTCCACCTCCCACATTTGTGTCTCTCGTTATTGAGTTTGTGCATTTGGTCTGTTTTCTTCAGTAGCTTACCCCTCTCAAGGATGATAGGGATTTTTATATGGTATGCTCACTTCCACATCCCTAGTTCCTGCCACACAGGAATCACCTAGTGCATACTTCTCAGATTAGTAAGATGATTCCATTGCTTTCTTAAACCAAATATGTCATTGTGGCCATTTGACGTGCTGTGGATTCTGTGGGTGACCAAGGTAGCTTGCATTGCTTTCTGGTTTTTCACTTGTCTATGCCTTCACTTTTCTTTAGAAACTTGGTTTCTCTCTCTTCCTTCTAGTTACAGCTTCTGTGTGCTTCCTGATAATGCCAGATCACAGTCATCTCTGAAGGTCTAATCTGTTTGGTTAAAATCTCTTCGCTCCTGCTTGTGAATCATGAGCTGTTTGATCTCAATGTTCTTTCAAAGTTATTTTCAACTAAGTTTGAGTTGCCAGCAAAAGCTGAATCGGAAGCTAGGGGCCATTCATACCTTGCTAAGAAATCCTACAGAAAATATTTACTGAATATTATCACTAATTATTTTATCAGAAATTCATGTTCTGCCTTTTAAATATTTACAAGTTAGCTAATCACAGGGGAGCTGTCATTATAAAAAGGTCTATGTGCCAGCATGGTGCTGTGGTCATTAAAGCCTTTCTTTCTGCTTCTCTTTTACTGAGAAACAGAAGAGGACAGAAAAGAATCCGGGGAAATGAGCAGTCGGGGGAGTTTCCATGAGAGGACTTTCAGAGTAATTTCATGGAATCCTGGTTACAGTAGCCAGTCCTATGAGTCCACACTGCCTGGGTAGCCTCTTGGGGCTTCTATAGTACACTTACATAGAGAATGAGTTACAATATACAGATGAGTAAAGCAAGAAAAAATTGTTCAATTGTTCTTGGGATAGCTTTTGAAGCTCTTCATAACTCTTCAAATTCAAAACACAGAAACAAGGGGGGGCATGACAGATAATGGGAAAAAATTAAAAAAATATAGAATCATTAAGAAAAGAGACACATGAACAATAACCTAATTAAACAGCAACAAAAACAAAGTGTCATTATGCTGCTTACAGCTCACTCTAAATGGGTACAGATTCTGCAGAGCAATTTTATTCAGCATTAGGATGCTTAGAATATGGCAACCATCATGAACAATATTAATAAACTTGTGCCTTAATTCCTCGCTGGGCCTTTGTATGGACCATGATTCACTACTTCAAATGGTATCTAGGGCTAGCGAGAAGGCTCAGTGAGTCAAAAGTTCTTGCTGAATCAACTGAGGACCTGAATTCTGACCTCCATATCTACATGTTTTAGTTTCATGTCTATTGCTGTGATGAATTACCCTGACAATGGGCAGTTTGGGGGAGAAAGGGTTGCTTTGCTTTTAGCCCACAAGTCCAGGTTACAATCCAGCACAGCACAGACTCAAGGTGGCAGGGACTTCAAGCAGCTGGTCACCTCACTCCAGTCCACAGGGGAAGGAAGCAGAAACATGCATGTCCATTTGTTTGCTAGATTTGCACTCATCTTGAATGATGTTTTCACTCACATCATTCAGGACTCCCTTCCTAGGGAATTGTGACCCCCACAATGTACTTGATCTTCCACATCAATTAATTTAATAAAGATAACCCCCCCAGACATGCTCACACTTCAACCCATTGTAGACAATCCTTCATTGAAACTCTCTTCCAAGGTAACTCTAGGTTGAATCAAACTCACAATTCATCACAACACATAAAGAGCCCAGTGTGGAAGCACATGCTTGTGACCTCAGCACTGGGGCCAAAGAAAGAAAGATCCGGGGGCTTGTGTCAGCCAGTCTGCACATCACATGGGCAAGCACACCTTCAAACAATATGTATACCCTATTTACACAAGTAAATTAAAAATAAAATAAATCTTTCAAAGTTATCTAAAAGTATAAGCAGCATGTAATAGTCAGTGCCTATCACCCAAGCACTTGAGAAGAAAATGTAGGATGCTGTTACTCTGAGGAAAGCCAAGTCTGCACGGGTGAGTTCAAGGCCAGCCTGAGCTCCACAGTGAGACCTTCCTTGTCTAAAAACCCAAAAACAGTAGGTTTTTGTGAAGTTGTAAATTAATTATGTCTACCTTGCATTTTAAAATGAGTTATGGAAAGGAGATAATATGCTTGAGACAGACTGTATGGTTATACTACCTCTAGGACAAAGCTGGCTGCGAAACTATGAGTTAAAAACCAAGGTTCCAGGGGCTCTCTCTGTGCCTGAATCCCGTGTTTGCGGAAGTACATTAACCAAAACAGTTTAGGGACTCAGATATCTAAGATCACATTCTTGAGTGGATGGCCACATTTTGGAACTCTAGATAGACTTTAAAATGCATGTATTAAGAGTTGGGTAGACTAATTAATAAAATAAAAAATTATACTTTCATATGTTGATTATTGTATACGTCTAAGTATTTTTATATGTTGTACCCAAAAGTTTTTTATGGAGGAAGGGTCCATGATGTATATTGTTTTAGTTCTCAATAAAGAAACTAGTGTGTCTTTTATAATAGAATAAAGCAAGTTGGATTTAGTTAATAATAATTTCTACACAACTCAGTCATTAAATGCATTTTACAATCTATGTAGATGTCACATAGATGGATTTTAAAAACATTCATTTAAAAATTTACATTTTTTTCAGTTTACATTTCAAGTAAAATGATAATTTTTCAGTTACAGAAGTCATGCCTTATATTCCTGTAGGAATAGAACTTATGACAACTTTTCCTCATTCTTTTCACATATAATCACTTTTGTAAAGTATGTCTTTTTTGCAGAGAAGGAGCACAGGTTCATTAAGGAAAATGACAAACTGCAATGTTGTACAGCTTGCGTTGGAGACAGAGGTAACCCTTAAACTGTGCATCCTGAATTCTCCTTCAGCAGTCTTGCTCTGTCTCTGTCTGAATTAAGTACTTTTTGATTAGGCATAAGATAACTCTGATTCAGTTTTATATTTGCCTCTTTAATTGTGTCAACATTGTTCCTAGCCCTCCGGTGAAGTTTCTTCATCAGTGGAGCAGGTCCGAATGCTGACGTCATCCCTTTAATGTGTTCCAAAGAGCAGAGTGGAAAGGCGGAGGAGAATCGCTGCAATGACAACACACATTGCTCTGCTGGCATCACCAGATCTCAACTGTGCAAACTTCACTCCCTCTCTGAGCCTCACACTTCTAATGTGTAAAAGAAGGAAATGATAATAAAGAACTGGCTTCACAGGTTTGAAAAGTTGATGAAATAAAACATTTATGCACAAAAACAAGCAAAAAATGTGTAGTTTCACATATTTAGAAATTGAACTCCATTCAAGAGCTCTAAAAGAAGCCAAGACAGTATGCCTTTCTCGAACAAACAAATGTGCTGCATGCCTCTTCTGTGCAGGGTCTTGAACAGACACAAACGGATCCAAAGGGCCCCATTTTCACTATCATTAAGATGCAAAGCATGTGGGATGCCCCACTGTGTCCTGTGACTCCTACTGTTTGCCCTGGATGCATATAATATGCACAGAGGCATACAAAAAGGGAGCAAATATGCAGAGGAGTCTCCAAGGGATGAGTACTCAGACACAGGCACGTCCTCAAGCAGAAATATGTTAAGAGGGCATTGCAGCAAAGATAAAATTAGGGGAATAATGAGAGAGGATCAGGTGAGATTACTCCCATGCAGGAAGGGCTCTTTCACTGTTCAAGTTTTGAGCGAGATGGGACAACTTCTGAACATCCATTGTATGAAATATTATTTGTAGTAGGAGACTACTCTTTCGTTTCCCAGCCGGCCAGATCCAAACAATCACACAGAAACTATTAATTACAACACTGTTTAAACCTATCAGCTCAGGCTTCTTATTAACCAACACGAATGACCCATTTCTATGAACCTGTGTATCACTATGAGACTATGGCTTACCAGGTGAGGTTCTGTTCTGCGTCTTTCTCCTTAAGCAGCTACATGGCATCTCCCTGACTGTGCCTACTCTATATATCTCTTCCAGCCTGGGTATATTCTGCCCTGCTATAGGCCAAAGCAGCTTCTTTATTAACCAATGGTAATAAAACACATTCACAGCATACAGAGGGAAATCCCATATCAATTATTTGATTTGCACTTTATTGTGATGTAATGCTGATCTTTTAAGATCTTAATATAAAAGAGAATGAGAGGCAGCATACAACATGGCTCTCAGTGGCCCCACCTCTTGGTATTCATGCTTGTTTTGTTTGTTGGTATCATCTCCTTGAGCGTATGCCAAAGTTGTTGACTTATTCTTAAGCAGCTGAATACTGGAGCCTAATTGGAACTCATAGCTGAGAACAGGGAGCACAAGCCTCTGTTTCTATCTAGAGTGGCATTGATATCTCTTACTGTCTTGCTGACTTGGCTCTGAGAAAACACAGTTACATGTAACTGAATCTCGTCTCTAACTAAGAGCTTATAAGAAACAAAAGGCCCTCAGTCCATCAGTCTGCAAGAATAATAACATACCTGCCAATCATGAAGGCAAAATTAGAAGGAAATTTTCCCAGTTGAAAAATCACCTGGCAGACACCTTCAGTGTGGCTTGTGCCACAAGTACTTGGCTTAGATAAACTCAGATTTAGATCCACAGAAACTATGAGATCACAAATGATGTTGCTTTGTATCACTAAGTTTGGGATGGTTGTTATGAGGTAGTAAATAACTAATGTAAAACAGGGTAGTTGGAAACTAAAAGAATGGCAGTTGTGGGCAAGCAGAAATATCCGTGACTTGAACCAGTTTAGATACAGGGAAAGTGACAAGATTCCAGAACTGTTTCTCAGTTGTTTTCCTTTTTAAAAAAATTTTCTATTTAACATGTAAAGGAGAAGGATTGGAGAGATAGCTGTACATGAAAACCAAGTGTTCAGGGAACAAGACCCAGATAGAGTTAAAAATCTGGGGTTATGAACATTATGTAACATTTACAATCATTACAATCATGAGTAGTAAATAGTCCTAGAACACAGCAGTGTTTCAACACTGGGAAAATGGTGCATGATAAAACAGGAGGGCTACAGGAAGACAGTGTCTTCTGGATGACACATGAATAAATCAGTTCAACAGCAGGAAAGGAACTCAGTGAAAGTATCCACAAAGACCACAAAAACTTGAACATGATAGATGAAGGGTAAGAATGTAGCTCAAGTTGTCCCTTCAAATAGAAATAGTGTCTATATTCCCTCACTATGATTAAGTCTTTTTTTTACCTGCAAAACACATGAGTAAATGTATATATATATATATATAAAAGTTCTATTCTTTGAAGACAAAACCTTCCATTTGAAATAGACTTACTATACAGAGCCCTGTGAATCAACCTTCCAAATTAAGAACTAAGCTTCCAAAACAATAGCCACTGCATTCTTGATGCACCAAAAATATCCTCTAGGTCCTTCCACCCCAGGACTCATTTCTGCCAAATAAGCAGATAAATGAAGGAACAGCATATTTTGTAAGGTCTTTGCTTTGTTATTGCTACTGGCCATCCTGTTGAAACACTATTTGTGGTTTCCTCTAATTTATGCATTGTTTTAAGAACAGACCAACCTCATTTCCAAATGTCACCCCCACTTCTTTCGTACTTCCTTGAACATTGCCATCCTCTAAATGTTAGTCAATGGAAATAAAAGTGGAAATCTTTACAAGAGGATTGGAAGCTATTTCCACAGAAGCTTAAGTGAAAAGGAACAATGCATTAACTGTAGACTGGTGCAGTCTCTCATGTTTATGAATATTAAATGGCACAGTTAAGGCACAGATGCTAGAAATCTGAACTAAGCTGCACAAGTAAAATAATTACACAAGGAGTGCTAGGTCTAAGATTTGTAGGTCACACTTTTTGAACAGTAATACAACATACAAATAGAAAAGTCAAGGTTCGTTGGGAAAGAAATAAAAATAAATTGTAAATATTATAAAACTGACAAGTATCAGATGCAATACAAATCTTGAGAGAATTCTATAATATTTGATTACCTGTCTGATGTATCCTTTGTTCTACTTTCATTTCTCTTGCTTTGATGGAATCCCCCTGACAAAAAAGCAGCTTAGCAGAGAATGGTTTGTTTAGTTTACAATTCCACCATTGTGGGAAAGTGAAGACAGGAACTCAAGTAATAGTCACATCATACTGTAGTCAAGAGCAAAGTGAGACAGAAAAATAGTTTGCTTAGTTTCTCTCTACTAGCTTTCTCCTTTTTTATGCCAATCAGCACTCTCTTCCTAATGAATGGTGCCACCCACAATGGACTGGTTTTCCTACATCAATTAAAAATCAAGACAGTCCCTGCCTTTCATACCCATAAACCATCTTCATCAATGTAACTCCGTACTAAGACTTTTTAAGAGGTGATTCTAGATTTTGACAAATTGATAGTTAATACTAACTAGCCTTATACATGATCTGAGCAAGGCCAGGAGTGGAGGTGCACACCTTTAATCCCACCACTCTGGAGGCAGAGGTAGGCAGATTTCTGTGGGCTCAAAGCCACCCTAGTCTACAGAGTGAGCTCCAGGACAGCCAGGCTTGTGTAGGGAAACTCTGTCTCAAAACATAAACCTAATTGTACATCCTTGTTATATGATTCCTTTTTTGTTTGGTTGATTGTTTGGTTGGTTGGTTTGTTGGTTGGTTGACTAGTTTTTGCTTTCTCACCACAAAGACTTTGCAACATGATTACTTAGAGACAAAAATGAGAGAGTTTAATCTTCCCTATATCTCATGACACCAAAATTATTTTATTGTGACTGGATGAATGTCTTCCTGACTCACCTCTTGGTGACAACCAATATTTTTCAGCTTTCTAATCAAATTTCATGAACTATTTCTCAATTTCTTCCAGATATGTATATATATTTCCAATTTCTCACAGAATGCTGAACCTTCTTATAACTAGCAATAAATTGCTACTTAATATTTCCTTAAGAAACACCTGTTACAGTAAATTATTATTATGAACCATTGTTATGCAATGTATTTGTCATTTTAGAATAATTTATTTTGAGTTCATTTATAGTACTTAATTGTATTTTCTTCACATTACATTTATTTTTATTTGATTTTTATCTTACACTGCTATAAATAATGTGAAGATGTAAAGAATAGATAGCATGTACATTCATAAAGTTGTAAGCTTAGAATTTTTTACTTTGTTGAAACATTCCGAAATGACCTTCAAAACTTCCTTTATAGTGTGTGACATTGACTTAACTTCCCCTTAGACAGGCTTCAAAAATCCCCATAGCTTGCACCACCAGCTGACACAGGACATTGGTACCTTGGGGATGCTGAAGTCAATTATGTCTCAATATGTAAGGTTATGCCCTTTATGAGAAGATACACACAGCACACAACCATGTGAACTCTCACAGAGGGATGCCCAAGAAGTCCACGTTTCATGGAAAATCCACCTCTAATTAAATGGATAGGAAAAACAGAAAGATTTAAATTATAAATTTGAGATTCCACAGTCCTGAGATGAAAAAAAGTTTGGGGAAAAAAAACATGACAAATTGTTCCATTAGAATTCCAGACCTTTTCAATTTCTCTTTTAAATTCATGGCAAATCAAGTAAGTTGACACATCAGTCACTGGAATAGGATAATTTATGTGGTATAGAAGCATCTCAGA
This sequence comes from Ellobius talpinus, assembly GCA_001685095.1. NCBI lineage: Eukaryota > Metazoa > Chordata > Mammalia > Rodentia > Cricetidae > Ellobius > Ellobius talpinus. The sequence continues at coordinate 7,327 of LOJH01003474.1, read as the reverse complement.
AGCATTTTGCCCCAAACCCTTTTCAACATTGCATTATTTGTGGTTTAACGCAAATACATAATTCACTCATCTGCTGATTCATCTGTCCTTTCCCCCCATTCTCTACCGTCTTAGCACGATATAGTGCCATACAAAGACAGAAGATACATGCTGTTCCCCCCTGGGTCACACTCTAATCAGGGTGACAACCAAGTCAACAAAGGACAAAAACACATTGAAATAAGTGCTTTACAAGAAATAAGCTTAATTGTATTAACCCAGGGTACGCAAGTTACAGGTTGCACATTTGAAAAACCAACCAGACAGAAATAAGTCTGAGCCACGTGGTCAAAGACAAAAATAGCAAATGTAGTCATGAAAGGTGGATGGAAACATGAATAGAAGAATAAAACTTACAGGTAGCATGAAGGTGCCCATGCCTAGCATCTATCAAATAGTTAACTCTGGAGGTAAGTTTCCTAACTTCATATGCTACTTCATGATGGCGTCAGGATAAAAGCATAACAGGATGATTGGAAAGTTAGTTCTCATTTTTCAAAAATAGCAATAGAGATAATCATAACAGAATAATAATATATAATTACATATTTAGCATATAGAATAGTGAATAGCATATCCTTTTCTATGCAAGGCAGTCCACGATTTATTTTCATTTTTTTTCTGGAATTCTCTACCAAAACACCTTCATTTCACTCTATTCTCTCTTCTGTAGAAATTTAAAATCCTGCTTCATTGCCTAATAATATTTATTTTTCTTAGGAATACATTATCTCACTGGAAATAAATCATGATAATTCTGCAAAAATATCGTAACAGATATGGTTTTCTTATGAATAAGAAATAAAATGCATGGGAAGGAAAGCACTTGTGTGCCAGATTATAACAGGAAAAGCACTTCCAGGTTCCCAAGTGTCTTTGTTAAGGCTTCAAATATATTGATCTGGATATCTATTGCCTTGAAGGAAAATGCCCCAACACTCAGCAGCTGAAATAACCCTGAGACCCTGGGGAACTTACTTTAGAAGCACGCGGGTGGTCTGAACTCTCATCTACTGCCTTCAGGTGACAGATGAAACAGGATCCTTGAAAAAGCAACCGAGAACTGGTAAGCACCCCCCACCAGCTCTTATCTGTATTTCTCTGTCTGGGTCTCTTCTTCTCCTTTCATGTAGACTTAGGATCTTAGTCTGTTTCAAACATGAGACATGCATACCATGCAGGCTCATGGGATTGCGTGCTTGGTCTACAGCTAGTGGCACTACTTTGAGAAGCTGTGACAATTGTGGGAGGTGGGACCTAGCTGGAGGAGGAGGGCTCAGAGGAACAGCTCCTTTGTAGTCTAGTATCCCCAGATGCTTCTTGTCTCTCTCTGTTTCTTAGTCCATTATGATGTTAACTGAGATGTTCTATCAAACTTTCCCTACCACAGTGGATTCAACCATCTGAAAACCATGAGCAAAAATAAATCCTTCTTCTTTAAGTTGTCACCGGCTAGTATTTTGACAAAGCAAGGCAAAAATAACTAAGACAGACCTCTGACATAGTTTCTCAAAATACACTAATTTGGGCTGTCTTCTAATACACTGTCTTAGGACAGTGAGACCATCACATACCTGCTCAGGATTCCAGTGCAAACGTTCTAGAGATCCATGTCTCCTTTGTCTCTCTTCTCCTAGCCTAGTGTGACAGGCTTACATGAGACCACTTCTCCCATCTGATGTTAGTGTCAGAAAAGACACACAGTGTCCTACAACCTAGGGTAGTACACAGGCTCCCTCACTTAATAAACAGTATTCGGGGCACAGTTCAGGAAGAACATGGTGAGTGGATGATGACACTGTGGCCATCTTTGAAAAACACAGTCTGCTGTGCTCATTTTTCTATTGAATTTCAAGAAATGACTATCGGGAATTGATTTTCCCCCCATTATCTAATAATCTGGCCATTAAGTTAGAAGCAAAACCATTGACTTCAAAACTAGTTGAATATTTAGCATACACTCATGCACACACACATACACACACACACACACACACACACATACACACACTACAGGAAGGGACAGTCCTGTATATCTGCTTCTACTTCATGAGTGCTGAGATTAGAAGCACACACCATTTCCAGAGCTTTTATTACATGCATTCTGAGGATTATGCCCAGATTCTCATGCTTCTGTAACAAGCACATTACTGCACTATGCCACCAGCCCATGACTGACTTTTTGGTAGCTACTATTTAATGAATGAATGAAACACTCCTGAGAACCTTGTTCTAGATTCACCGTGTGAGGCCAAGTGCTGTTTTGCAGAAGGTTTTTGTGAGAACAAAGGATACAGCCAGATGCAAGGCTTCTTCTGCCAGAAGTCATCTGAAGTCACTGTCTGGGTTCCTTATTTAAGTTTCCTTGATCCTATACCAACACTCAGGGCTTTAAAGAGGAACAGTAAGAAACAGAAGTCAAACGGGAGAGTGCTAATTAGGCTAGCACTGAGCTAGGATGATTAAAGAAAGGACAGGAGAGGATAAGCACCGATAATCTAAATGAAAGGTAATCACATTCCACTATCTTCTAAAAGTCTGACCTTCGCTTCATCTATAGAATATCAGGTTTAACTACTTTCCATTCCCCTTTTAAAGTTCTCTTTTCTAGTTGATAATCAGAAATATAACTTCCATCATAAATAGAAACCAACAGTCCAAGGTTATTTTAATCTAATTCTCTGAAATCATAAGGTTTCATAGGCTTGATGTAAACACTGGACGATATGGCTTCCAAAAAAAAACCTCCTTTCCACATTTCCAAGTATTCCCATTCTTACTTCTAGCATTTAGCATTTGTTGAGACTGAGCTGCTCCCACAAAAGTCCTACAAATGCAAAGCTTCAGCTCAGATAAATGATAGAGGCAACGAAACAGAATTCACCGGTTCCTGACAGAGAAACACATTTGAATGTTGGAATGGGTGACTGGGTTGAAGCAGCCACGTGCCTTGAAGTCAAGAAAGAATATTTATACAAAAGCATTCTTTCTCACTCAGGATGCAAAGGAAGGTCAATTTTTGTGGGTTTGAGACCAGCTCTAGGACAAGGCTACATAGGGAGAACCTGCCAATAAATAAATAAATAGATAGATAGATAAATAATAAATAAGAAAGCCCTAACTTGCTCTCTTCTGTAGAGCTTTGCCTGGTAAAAATTTGGTTTTCAGAAAGAAATATACATCACTGATTATATGATTTCTTATTGTTTGATTTGAATTTATAAATTATGTCACAAGCTGACAGGTTGAGGGGCAACATATGAATCTCTCTTTTTCCCTTTATCATGAATAGATTTTATAAAACATATATCATCTGTCTTTAAAATTCATCAGTGTTCATATTTATTCTATTCTAGTAAAGTCCTTTACTGTGGTTTGAATGTGTCCACCAAAAAGTTCATGTGGTAGACACTGAATTCCCTTAAGTCACAACCAAACGGCATTTGGAGGTAGGGACTTTCAGATGTAACTAGGGTTAGAAAAGGCAGGCTCCCCATGATATCACTACTGGCTGAAAAAAATGAGGAAGAATGTTCCGAGCTAGTAAACCTGCTTCCCCTCGATTTGTAATGCCATCTGCCTCTAGGGTGACTACAAGAAGCCCCTCAGGAGACACCAAGCAAATGTGGGCTTCATGTCCTTTGACCTTCCCAATCTCCAAACCAGAAGCCAAATAACCCTTTACTCTTTAAACTACTCAGGCTATTGCACTCACTTATGGGAACAGAAAACAGACTCACATATACTTTTATAAACTTGAAGCACTGCTGTTTTTATGGTGTGTCACAGAGATTAGGGTGGCTGCATGTGCACGGAGAAAGCTTTCCACTGTGTAAACAGTAGCCTAGGAGAAAGCAGAAACTGAAATGAAGCATAGTGTTCCTAAACAGCGATAGCAAACAAGGTCTATAAACCATCAACTAGCATTTCTGAAACACTGTAAAAAAAAAAAAAGGGAGTGTCTGGGTTACTTGGGAGCAAGAAGGAACACAGAATAGCAGCAGGTCTTGGTAGGAAATAGTCTATGTGGAGACGACTAAAGTCGTCTTGATCTGGGACACCATAGGTGTTGAAGGTGAACTTCATGCATCTGTGCTGGTCAAGTAGGGTAAAAGTAGAAGCTGCTGTTGAAACGCCACTCACAAAAGCTATCCAGGTGAAGCTGGACTGATGCTTCTTTTCAGGACCCTGACAGAGCATTTGAGCTCTGTCTGTCCCAGACTAAGGACAAACTATCCATTGCTGCTTTCTCTTGGAAATCTTAAGCTTTACAGAGATGTAGAGACAAACAGGGGGTAAGCAATTGCCTTGGTCCATAAAGTACTCTTCCACAAGCATGAAGTCTCAAGTGTGATTCCCAGCACTGATGAGAAAATGTCATGGTGAGAGACTGCACTTGCAATCCCAGCCCTGGAAAAGCAAGCTAGGTGGATCCCTGGGGCTCACTGAAAAGAAACAAGTTAGACATCTCCTGAGATAAGGCATCTGAAATTGACCTCTGGCCTCCACATGCACATTTATACACACACACACACACACACACACACACACACACACACACGAGGGGTGGTATTAAAGTAGTTCTCATTAAAAAAAGAAAACTTAAGCAATCCTTTGAAAATCCTCCAAACTTGACAAACATTATAGTAATTTCTTTCTCTTTGCTTTGCTAGTGAATGTTCATAGTATTTAAAGCTTAGTACAGTAGGCAGGCCATCTATCTCTCTGATTATTTGACTCCAAAATAGAGCAATGGGGCTTTAAACTGTTACAAGCAAACATAATGAGGACATGAGCTCTTATTTTGGAATGATCCAGATGATCTGACTCTAACTCAAGCTCTCTCCCTAACTGCATGACACAGGGCAACTTACTTTCTTGAACTTGAGTACTCCATTCATAACCTAAAGATAATAAAAGCTCCCTTTGTAACTGTCTTAAGGAGTAAAGAAACCCATACATCAAAACACTTTGTAAAATAGGAGGCCCCAGGCAAGTGTTCTCCATGTACTGTAACTGGACTGACTTTTACATTCAAGGTCATCTGTTAGGTGTCAAAGGTGAGGCCAATAACACCAGATCACTCTGAGTAAGACACTGAAAAGAATCATATTTAATTGCGATACCAGTTAAAAGGGAAGTCATCCAATTTAATTAGACTGTCTCTACAGAAATTCTCCAAGCGAGAACTAGTTCTAGGAGAGGCTGAAAACTTAAATGCTGAAACAGACCAAGTAGATGATGCCCTGAGATTTGAAAGCTGAAAGTAAAAGGAGCCCAAAGAGCATGCAGGTAAGTAACCTAAGAGTGGTCAGAAGGCGCATCGCCCTTGTGAGGGAGACCGAAGGGAGCACTGGAGGCTGTGGGAGAATGAAGAGGGGCTGTGAAGGTTTACTCTGTCTACTTTTCACATAGGGGAACTTTGGAATCAATCTTACTTAATTCCTGAAATTTGAATGATGAGATAGACTCTAGATGTGAACACAAATTCTTTATTTTGGGGATTAAGGGGGTGGGTAGACTATTTGCCTAGCATGCAGAAAACTCTACATCTACTCCCCAGGAAGCACCAGCAGGCACAAATCTGGGGGGGGGTTGTAGTGTGTTCTTGTAATGTCAGCTTGTAGTGGGTGGAGACAGGAGAATCAGAAGTTCACAGTTATCCTGCGCTACAAAGGGACTTCAAGAATAGCCTAGGCTCTATGAGATCCTGCATCAAAGAAGAGGTAGAGAGAGAGAGGCTGAGATAGAGAGACAGAGACAGACAGAGACAGAGAAGAGATGGAAGGAGGAAGGATAGATGGACATACCAACAACAGTAAAACTAAGATTAGTCTTGAACATGAACTCATATTTACACTGAAATAAATCCAGTACCAATAGTGGAGTTTGTAAGACAAGTGTGGATTCAGATTTGTTTGTGGGATTGGATTCTCCTAAAATGAGAAAGAAGCCATGAGCTGAGCATGTAAGAATTGGAGCTGAGTTGGTGTCATGTTCACTAAAATGGAGTCCCCTGTGTGGAATGTGGGTGTTCTGAGGCTATCAGAGACAGAGTCATAAGAAAACAGAAAGCCCAAGTCGAGCCCTGGTTATTTATGGGAAATGACCTCTGATACCATCTTTCTTTCTCTGAAAATGACCTTTTCTCCCACCTTCCCCCCCAACAACTTGCTAAATATTTCTCAAGTCATTAATGCATCAACATGAAACTGATACCTGTCACTCTCACCAGAGTCCACAATATTAAGGGAGTTTGGACAATAAATGAGTATGGAGAAATGCATGTTGACGGCCATATTCATTGAAGATCAGCTGAGCCACTGTGACCCCAGACTCTCCCAAAGAAATGGATGGGCAGCTGAGTACTGCTATTTTTACAACAATGTATTCACGATGTTTCCGATAACAAAAGGAACAGTGTGCACAAAAATAAACAGCACTATAAAACAAAATTAAATCCTACTGACAGAAAGATTATGTTTGATTATGGAAAGAAAATACTGGTTTACTCAGAGAATGACAATTTTAATCTTTTTCCTATTTTTTCTCTATGTTTTATTTACCTATTTTTTTGGAGGTGATGCTAGAGATTGGACCCCAAATCCAAGACCTTTCACATGATGGGCACACACTCTAACACTGAAACATTCCAAGGGAGATTCCTCACTCTTTATGCCAATATCTTAGAAATAACACTAAATAAAGTGGTGAAAATAGAGTCTGTCAATCTGTGTTGTACTTGTACACAGGGCCGGAAAATAGAAGCAACGCCAGCAGTGTTAATAATACATAAATTGTTTTTGGCATTTTTTTCTATTGTAATTACATATTGCAGGTTTGAAACATTCAAACCAACTCTTTTCATCTAAACCACTGAAATTACAGCCATTTGCTTCTGTTATGCATTTCCAGCAAGATGAGCTGTGGCTACAGAAGTAAAAGAGAAATGGGGGAGGCTTATAGCAAAAAGCATTCTTTCAGTTGACAAGTAGATGCTTGCAATTATAAAAATGATGAAAAGACACAAACATGAGTGGGAAAGATGACACAGAGATGATGTTTTCTACACCCACATTTTCTACATACCCTCTAAAAATTTTGCAACTACTGTTTTGCTGCCTCAAACATATCTTAATACTACTATTGGACGCATGTCAGGCTAACTATGCCACTAGTTAAGTACCCAGAATAACCAGATGCTCAAATCGATTCACTTAATGTAGTCACATGTTGATATAGATATGAATAATTTGCATTGGTATGGAGTTTAAGGTCAATTTTGTTA
>LOJH01003473.1:17430-30287 GCA_001685095.1 Ellobius talpinus | reverse complement strand
GTGTGTGTGTGTGTGTGTGTGTGTGTGTGTGTGTGTGCGCGCGCGCATGCATGTGTATTGTGTTGTGCATAATTTTAGTCATATAAAGTAAGGATTCCTTGAGATTTTACCTCTCCCCAGTTATAGCCCCTTAATAAAACATTACATAGATACAAAATAATCTTTAAGAATAGGACATAATTATTATCTTGGTATCCTCATGTTTCCTGTTTCCCCTTCACGATTAACTCCCTTCTGTCTTCTACAAGGAAGCCCATATTCAGAGCCATTCTTTTCTTTTAAGAGAGAGAGAGAGAGAGAGAGAAAATCCAAGCAGTTCTAATGATTCTGAACATCCATGGCCAACCTTACAAGTTAAAGCAAATTTGTTATATTTTATCATTGACTTTATGACTATTGTTCTTTTTTTTTGGAAAGGCAGTTAGAAATGACCATTTCATGGTTATCACAAAACCTGGCGACTGAAAGGGATTCTACCGTGTCTGTGGGTGTTTCTGTTTTCGTATACAGGATTCAGAGTATCTATGAGTTGAAGGAAAGTCAGTATGTGGTTATAAAACACAGGCCCTTACCGTTATCCCATGGATTTCTATTGAGTAAAGTAGTCATTGCGTCAGTGTCTCTAAAATAGACAAACAACTCTCATCACACAAAATAAGGAAGCCTGGCGTGTTGGCACATGCCTTTAATCCCATCACTCAGGAGGCAGAAACAGGTGGATCTCTGTAAATTTGAGGCTGGTCTGGTCTACATGAGTGAGTTCCAGGACAGCCAAAGCTGTTACACAGAAACCCTGTCTTGAAAAACAACAACAACAAAAAGTAGGGATGGAGTCTCCCTGAGCTGGCACTAGGGCTGACTAGTCTATCAGGTCATACACTAGTAGAAAAAGTATCAGCAAAATTTGTCTCTAATTCTAGGTAGGTTTTGACTATTCTTATTTTAAGAAATAGAAAAGCATATTAAAACCTAATGCATGTTAAATGAATACATGGTAGTAAGTTATAAAATTTGCTTAACTACTTTAAAAACTAGTGTGGAATTGATGGATTTATGTTTTTCCTTTAAAAGTGAACAGTGATTCACCAATTAAGAATTTTGATGGATGATTTGTGCGGGCACACAGGGATCTGAAATCCTGACCCAGGGGATAGCAATCCACACAGGGAGAACTGTAGGGATGAATACATTACGGTAATTGATTTCAGAAACCTGCTTCAAAAGAGGGCGTTTTAATGGTTCTGTGGGAAATCACAGTTCTGTTTTGAAAGTACAGTAATGGAAGTTCTTAAAGCTGAAGGGCTGTGGTTAGATACATTAGGCTTCTTGCAAAGGGCTGCTAGTCATTAAAAGAGCCCCTTCATCTGAATATGCTGTCTTCTGTGTCATGCCCCAGAAACGAGATAAATTTGGTTTAAGACTTTGAAGTAGCAAAGTCTGTTCAGCTTCACACAAATCCTTGTTTGGGGGAAATTGCTGGCCTGTTACTAATGCACTCGCACCATATCTAGGGGATTTTAAGTCGGTAAAATCCAGATTTGGAGGGAAAGAGGTTCAGGATATCATCCTGGGTGACATGCCTGGGAGGAGGCTCTTGCTCTCTAGAGCTCTTCCTCAGCCCGAGAATTGGGGATGATGAATTGGTGACATTTGAAGCAAACTGAATTTCATAACATGGGTTCATGGACTTGCTTCGGGGATTTTATCTGTGTCTTCCCTTTGATTTGTAAGACCTCTGGACTGCGATTGTTCTTTACCCTGTTTCATACTCATTATTAAAAGTGACTTGTGCATATAGAAATAAAACGGATGGCACAATGAGAAGTGACATTTAGAAAATAATGCTTGGATTAAATGTTACTCCCAAAGTCTAGAAGCCGCCTATCCATGGAAAGCAACATCTGCCTGATGCTTTTTCCAAGATACCTGTGCAGGTTATGATTCATATACTTGGTCTTACTCTCATCTAGCTTGTTCGTGACATCTGGTAAACACAAGGAATAGAAAAGGTAATGTCTATAAGTTATAAAAATGCGTCTAAAACTTGAGCCATTGGGATCAACATTGCCTGAGGGTTTGAAGATAATTCTCTTCCCCTGCCACAAGGATGCTACTCTCTGCCTCCTTCCAGCTATAAGAAAAGACCTTCTCATTTTTAGCCCCAGTAGCTCTCACTCTGGTTCGTGTAGGTTATTTACCATGTCTCTAATTAGCTCCCAGGAAACAAACACCCTGATTAGTGTTTGCTTTCCCAGAAAGACGGCATCAGTGATTTTTTTTAAAAGGAGCGTTTGCTGCTCTGATTCCCAGCTCAACACCCTTCAATGACTTCCTGTTGGAGTAAGATAGAGAACAGCATCCTTAAAGTGGCTGCTAACGTTGAGCAGAATTGGTACATGTCAATATTTCCAGGTGCATCATTCACTGCAGATGATCTTTCCGAATCTTAACAGGCTACGCCCTTGCCTTGGGATTTCCACATATTGAATCCATTGAGAAGTATAAAGGAGCAGGGAGACTCAGCCTAGGTTGGCTGAATTCAGAGAACATGTTTGGAAAAAACGTTAAAACGAGGGATAGAAGACAAATGAATATTAATGCTTTATAACCAGCAGGGTGAGATGGAGCCAGGATAGCCTGAGTTCAGTCAGTGGACAAGAGACATCAGTTAGAACAGGTGACATACATTTCTGTCTGCCTGCGGTAGAGTCCTCCTCTTATGTTAGGGCCGTAGAAAAGCTGTATGCAAATGGGGAAACAAAACATGAACAGCAAACTCGTGAACCCAAAACACAACTTCCAAACTAAAAGATCTTCAACGAACGTGTTAATAATCAAGGCATAAGCAACTATTTAAATCACATGTCCCCATTGGTTCTGATGGAAGATTACTGGTAGATGGCAACTTCAGGACTGAGAAATAGAATTGCTTTTCTTCTAGGATGCTTCTCATTTAGATGGTATTCCTATCCCTGTGACAAGTTGGCTGCTGCAGCTGAAGGGGCTAGGATGGGGAAGGCTAGGAGGGAAAGCACTCCATCAGGATGCTTTGTTCTTTCTCCCTCTCCTTCTGGCCAACCCAGGCTTCTCCAGACTTATGCACTGTTATGCTCCTTCCTCTCCAAACACTTTTTCTACTAATTATTCTTAATAACACTTGCTTCTTTATTTTCTCAAGATTTAACATAGTTTTATTGAGGCATTTATTTGTATATTATCTGTCTCCATGAAGTAAAGTAAGCCTGGGCTGTAGGAATTCCTGCCGCCAGTGGCCTTTAAGTTACCCACCCACTTGGGCATGCCCTCATACTATATATGCCGACGTAAAGCACGCATCTGGCCTCTTTTCTGGCTGCGGGATTTGGTTGTTGTTCCCTGTTCCAGCAGAGGATTGTGATCTGTGAGTCCACCCCTAAATAAATAACCCTCTATTATACTCAGTTCTGAGATAGTGTGGGATTTCTTTTAGGGCATCTTTCTTCAAGTTGTTGAGGGTTTGAACAAGTACCTGGAAGAAGCGACTTAGGAGTGTAACAATGAAAAAGTGCAACTCAGATATAAGGATGAAGCATACCAGGATGGGATAAGATATGAAACAATTGCAAGCTTTGTGAAAAAACTGTGGTACCCATAGGTAGCAAAGCCCAGGGACAGGATACAACAAGCAGGAACTCTTATGAGTTCCAGGTAAACAAATGTGTGTTTCCACACAGCAATGAGAAGACTGGAGATCCACATTTGTGTACAGTACTGCACTCATTATAATAAATAAGCCTGCTAGATGCCTGTTACCTCAAGAAGTCCCCAGTCAGAACTGACCAAAGGTCTTCTGTCTGGTAAAGTTACAGCGGCACACACTTAGATGCCCAGAACTCAGAAAGCTGAGGCAGCAGGATCCTATGTTCAAGGTCAGAATGGGCTATATAACAGGACTCTGTCTCAACAACACTAATATGAATAGAGTACAAAACGATTGTCTGAGATAACTAAGGAATCTTTAGAGTGTAACGGGTTAGTCAACTGAGGCAGACAAATGAGTTCCTTGGTTGAGTTGAGGGCTAATCACTAACATGGGGTTTATTTATAGCTTACATAAATTTAATTTCCTGTAAAACCACAGTGGATAGATTGCGCAAGTAAATATGATCCAATAAAAATATTGATAAGACTTATATTTATCCCAAGTCTTTCAACTGGATGTTACAGTTTTGTAATTAGGCATTAATGAACTAATGTTGAAGAGAAAATAGTATATAACAAAAAACAAATCATGAGTATTTCTGCATGTATGCTATGTTTATGTGTTCTATGGCCATTGTAACATACAATAACTAACTTCTGTTTATCTAACTAAAATAGCAAGTAGAATTTTTTCCCTCAAAATAGCACTCATAAAAGCCACTGTTAGATATAGTTGTTAGTGTGACTAAGCTTGACCCTCAGTTTTTGGCTGAAAATTCCAATTGCTATGTCAGTTCATACTAAGCACTTAAGTTTTAAAGGTACTTAAGAGAACAAAGTGAGCTTCATTTCTTTTTTAAAGATTTATTTATTTATGTATTATAAATATATGCATGTGTTTGTGTCTCAGGGATATATATATATACACTGCATGCATACAATTCCCAAAGGCACCAGAAGAGGACAGAAAATTCCCTGAAACTACCATTACAGATATTTGTGAGTTGCTAGATAAGAACTAAGAATTGGTTCCCATGTAACTCTAGCTCCAAGGGATCTGATGTCTTAAAAAAAAAAGAGCTAAGAACTGGACCCAGTCCTCTAAGAGAGGAGCAAGTACTTTTGACTACTGAACCATCACTAAACATCATTTTAAAAAGAATAGAAGAGAATAGAGTACTACATAGCGTCAACAAATAATATTTTTAAAACATCAGTAATATCTCTATATACTCTCAGCAAATTATCCACTAAAATTCAGGAAAATAAAATCATTTAAAATATCATAAAAATAAAATATCAGGAGATAAATTAAACAACAATAATAAAAGAAAAGAAAAAATCTTCATGTGACTTTTTCTGGGGAAAATGTGAAAAAGTATCTGTGCTGGTTAATTTTTTCAACTAGACAAGCTAAAGTTATCAGAGAAGAGAGAACCTCAGTTGAGAAAACACCTCACCAGACTGGTCTGGAGGCAAACCTGTGAGGCATTTTCCTGATTATTAATTGATCTGGTCCAGCCCACTGTGTGCAGCATCATGCCTGGGCAGGAGTGTCTAAGAAACAGTGTGGGTGAGCCACAGCGAGCAAGTTAGTAAAGCATCGTCCCTCCATGCCCTCAGCTCCAGGCCTCCTTGAGTTTTTGCCTGGACTTTTCACGGTGATGGACTGTGGTTCGGAAGTTTAGGTCAAATAAGCCCCTTCCTCTCCAAAGTGCTTTTGGTCATGGTGTATACCCCACAACAGAGAGGAAGTAAAATAATATGTATTCACTACAGATAGAGATGATACCTATAGACCAATAAAAAGGATTTCATCCAAGTCCAGCCAATGAATTTATTGGCGTTATTTACAGAATTATAGGTGCTTCAGGGTCAGTTATATCCTGACACCTTATATTACTGAATAGCCCCACCTAGTCATCAGTTGCCCTCTGTATTATACTGAAGAGGGAAGGAGATCCATGAGGGACTTGTGACGGCTGTGGCACTTTCTTCTTCCTCCTGAATTTGTGGAAGTCCAATGGTGATCACAGCCACTTTATCCCACAGAAAGGGTACAGCTGTGCAATGTTCTATACACCAAAAGATTTTAAGGATTCATAAAATAAATCAAAGAAGATACGAAAATATACCTTACTTACGGAGCAAAGGGAAATTATCACAAATTGTACTACTACCCAGAATTCCACAGATTCATTACAATCCCTACCAACATTCCAGTAAAACTCTTATAAGATTTTTGAAAATTAGCAGATATTCATTGTACAGGATGACGGGTTCACTATGATGACTCTTGCATTTCTATCACGTACACTGATACTTTTCAACCTGTCCTCTTCTACCCTCTACCCAGTCCCCTGCTTCATTCCAAAGAGTTACCGTTTGCTTTCTAGTATTTTAAAGTCTAGATTCTACATATAAGATAATGCTTGTAATATTCTCTTTCTGGATTTATGTTGCACAAATAATAAAAACCCAGAGACAGATATTGGGATTCAACCTGACGATCAGAAAAGAAAAAGCTGCCAAGTCACTAGAGATATCTTACCTCTCTGAAATCTTCAGACTGAAAGAGAGTGAATTCCTAGCTCATCCTGCCTTATATTCTGCTCTAGTACTGGGATTAGAGGCGTGCACCACCAACACCTGGCCTCAGTGGTTGACTAGTGTGGCTGCTAGGATTAAACATGTGTGCAAACACTGCCTGTCCTGTATGGCTGACTAGCATGGCTGCTTTGCTCTGACCTTTAGGCAAGCTTTACTCATTAAAACACAAATAATATACCACTATATTTTCCATTTTTGTCTAAAATAAAAAGGAAAATTATAACTAATATAAGAAAAAACTATATACAATAAATACAATAACAATATACAATATACAGGCAATAAATATATCAACAATGTCTAGTCCATTTGCATTTGACAAATTCAGAGAAAATTCTCCATATCTATCCTATCTTGGGGAGTTCAAAGCCTTGTACCTAATTTACTTTTTATCGTAACTTGCATTACCATCAAAAACTATCTTTTGAAATCACTCAACCTTATATACTTTGCATTTCTTTAGTGAATTTCTTTTCTGAGTCTTATAAACAATGAAAGTTATGACGATCTAGCTTATTTTGCTTGACACCAGAACCTTCAATTCCAACCATTTTCCTGATAATGATGTTTTTCATATAAAACTCCTGAAAATCTAGACACAACAAAGTAACCTTGTGGAAATGAAAGTGGTGATACCACTCTGCCTCATCCCATAAAGCTATACTCACAGTAGCATGACAGAGTCATATCCATTAGAAGAACAGAAGAGACTAAAGCCAGCCTACTTACATCTAACCGTTTTTTTACAAAAGAGCCAAGGTCGCACAATCTCACTGGAAATACTGAATATCCATATGTGGAAGAATGACACTGGACATTCAACTCTGACCATATTAAAGATAATCAGCAACACATGGTAAATACATGGCATAAGACCTGAAAATATACAACCACTTAGAGAAAACAAAGGGATGAGACAACTCATGAAGTTGGCCTGGGAATGTTTGTTTTGTTTTGTTCATTTTTGTTTTCTGATTATGACCTTAGAAGCACAGGAAGCAAACATATTCAAATGAGATGGAGCCAGATGAAAAATCTTAGTCCACAGCAAAGGAAGCAATCAGCAGAGTGAAAAGGCAGCCGATACAGCAGGAAGATTCAAAAACCACACACCTGACAAGGATTTTCAAAACATACAAGGAGCCAAATACTCCAAGAGCAGGACAACAGCCTTCCTTTAAAAATAGGGAAAGTACCTTAATAAACATTCCTCAGAACAAGTCAGGCAAATAGCAGCCAGATGACTGGCAGATATACAATGTCACCAATCACCAGGGAAACACAGACTGAAACCAAAGTGAGCTATTACTTCACATGTGTAAGAATGACTGTTATATAAACGGGGGGGGGGCAGAATGGTAAACATTGGCAATTGTGTGGAGAAAGTCACCATAGCCCTCACAGAAAACTGTATGTGCATTCCTCAACAACTTATAACAAGAACTACTATGACATATGATCCTACAATTCTCCTAGAGGGCATATCCAAAACAGAGAAGCCAGTGCTTATTCTAGTGTGTAAGAGAAAAAATGATGGAACGTAGAGTATGCCCACATTAAAGATCGGAAGACTGAGGGAGGAGGAAAAGATCTCTTTGGCAGAGCACTGGGTGTTGTTTTGGCATCTCATTGCTGTAGTGTACGGTGAAGAGCTTTAGTCACCAAGCAAGAGAACACTTAGCTTACCATCTGAGGGATGTCTCAGTCTCGTGGTCTTCAGTAGAAAACAAAGAGTTTATTTCCCTGTTCATGTTATTAATTCTTGATAGAATTGGGCCTGATGCTTAATAAAGGAAAGCAACAGCAAAAGAAGTAAATATAATTTTCTATTTAATTCTAACTTCAAATCACTCTTTGAAGCTTATTGTATGTATTCTAACCTGCTGACTACTATGTTCTTTGGATCACAGAACTATCTACACACCCATCCATTCTTCACATAAGCACTGAGCATCTGTTTTACAAAGAGTACAGTGTAATTTTGATACATATAAAGAAGAGCAAACGAAATAATATTTCAAGTACAGAATCAATAAAGGTAGAGGTGGCATGTGGGGATAAAGATTGGGGGACACGTTCAAGGAATTCCCTGATGAACTGGGAGCTTTGATCTTGAAGACGTAAAGGAGTTACACTAACTGTGAAAAGGCCATGTTCTTTTGTACACTTGTTGTGGGAAGAAAGTACCTCTGTTAAAAGGGCCAAAGAGGAGCAATGAAAGTGGAGTTGACCAGCATGGTGAACAACACTCAGGGAAGAGGACAGCACTTAGCAGGTTTGCTGTGAGGAATGACAGCATGGTTGTGTTTTCTCTGGAAAAGAATAGACCAGGTGCTGCATGGAGAACATTGGCTGGGAAGGGCAGCAAAAAGGAACGAAGGGAATCAATTTGAAAGTCATTGCAACCTACTGCATTATCAAAGGGATGGAATTAGATAGGCTCATGCTGAACATGAATGCAAAAGTTCTGAAGTGCATTTCTGAAGTGGGGCGTCAGACACCTGAAGTAGAGACTGGTTTCTGGGTGAAGAAACACTTTTTTCTAATATGAAAAGGGAAAATGAGAAGATGAATGGGGGTACAGGTAGATGTAGAGGATTTCTCTTTAGTAAGAAATGAAGGGCTGTTTAATGAAGAATTATGAATAATAATATAACATTATACATTAATATAATATATAATAATTACAATGAATAATAATAAAGAAAGTGTTCTTTATGTCAGAGGCAAGGTTGTCCACTGAGTGTGGGGAGGTGGAAGTGAGGCTGGGGTGTGAGGTGATGAGACGCATATGTGCCTGAGCTTCTATTATGCCTTCTGGATGACTGCCAGTTTCTCCTGAGGATGGACCAGTCCTGAGACAGATGATGCCCCTTACTAAAAAAATTCCAGATAGACTCTTCTGTCCCTGCCTAGCATGGCTTCAAAGATATTTAAGGTTATTAATCACTGAAGTTTAGGTTATAAACAGAATTGGCCCATTTGGAGTGTGCTATACAGTTCAGTTCCGTTGTTTGAAATTGCCCGTCCTGAGAAAGTGGCCCTTGGGGTTAGAATAAGCAAGAGGGAGTCCCTGCAAAAGACCTAGAGAAGACTGAAGTAGGCAGTGGGATAAGCGCATCTTTGCTGATTATAATGATTAGATTTCCACTTACGTGATAAACTGTGCAGAAATCATTAAACAATCTGTAGTTTAAATTCACTAAAAATGGGTGCTGATGATTTGGTTTCTTTCTCTTTTATGTGTTATATTAAAAAGATTATTTTAAAATATTCTTTCAGTTCCAGTTTTTGAGTTTTTACAATTATTTAAGTTGGATCTTAGGCAGTTTCATGCATATACATAAGACTGTCAGTGGCTACTCTCTAGCATGTCCTTCCTACCCTTGTCTACCCCAGCTCTTCCCTACAAATCTGGTTCTCATGTTCATGGCTGTTCATTTTTGTTTTGTGACCCACTGAGCTTAACTAGGGTCATCTCTTGTGACCTGGAGTTTGGAGATGTCTGTTGGAGGCTAGAGGTTTTTAGCCATGTGAATTGAACCACACAACACAACTGAATGCGAGTTACTCCCCTTTTGCAGAATCTATCATTAGCCAACGTTTCAGCAGTATGGGATAGGACTTCATGAGCTCCTCCCACTTTCGTGACAGATTACTGACAGGGTCAGTCCTGGCAATGCCCAGAGCAAACAATCAGCAGCTTTTGTAAGTTCACTACTGCAGTGGTTGTGTCCACTCTTGGGAATGGAATTTCACAAACTTTGATTCTGTATCCCAGCTCTTATATACTTTTGGTTCGCTCTTCTGCAATGTTCTCTGAACCTTAGTGGGAGGGGCATAAGCCCTTGTCCAGGCCTAAGTACTTAATAGTCACTTATTTTCAGTGTCCTGGGCAACCGTGAGTCTGCATTCGTGGTAGTTCACTGCAATGAAGGGCTTCTTTGTAAAAGGCTGAGAATAACTTTTGTAGGTTCCAGACCACAGTGGTTTCCTGGTTTGGTTTCTCTCTGAGTCTTATGGTAAAACATTTAATGGTTATGTGGAACAGAGGCATATCATTAGTCCTGATGTGAATGGATTTGAAACCAAACCCTGTAAGTGGGATTAATGACCCTATCTCTGTTTTTCCATCCCCAGTGAATATTTAACCAAATTATCTTTTGCTCTCTTGATTTTATTTACTCATTAGCTGTGTGTAATGATGATTCCACAGTGACTAATTTCTTAAGCGCACAGGAGGTTGAGACATGGTGGTGTGGTGGAAGTCTATGGTGCAGAACAACTTTCTCTTCTCTCTCCAGCTGCCCCCAGAGAGGTACAGAATTACAGCTGGCCATTAGACACAAGAGAAGCCTGTTGAAGGTTTACGGAACAAAGTCACCATGGAAGGGAATATGGGTCTATTGCTGGTAAGTGCTATGAGAGCTGTAACAATTCTAAAGAGATATGGTAAATGCATTTATGTTTAAGGCTGGCTCAAATTCGCTATGTAGACAATGCTGGCTTTGAACTCTGATCTTCCTGCCTTAGCCCCCCCTTCTACATTACAAGCATATACCATACCTGAAACTAAACACAATTTTTTTTGCTGATGATAAATCAATGAAAATTTTCCTTTTTTGTGGCTTCTATGTCTGCTACCATTTACCTTTTCTCTACATTAAATAAAGGAAAATGGAAAAACCTAATTTTCTTCTTCTAGTGAATTTCTTTGTGCTTTTTTAACACTGAAGAACTCCAAAGGTGAAGGCAGGCCAACATTCCATACTCCTATAACTCCAGCTACTTAGAGACTGACACAGGAAGATCCTGAGTTCAAGACCAGCCTGGAGCCGTAATGAATGTTAGAAGAAAAACTCAGGAATTGCTCCAATTAATTTTTTCTCCTAAGTATTCAAATATTTGATTCTTTAGATATATTTGAGTCCATGCTCTGTTACTCAGTCTACATAAAAATCTCCTTTCTGTGATCACAATTCTCCCACTAGATCAAAGCCCATTAGAACATTGGAGTTGAACCAACTTAAGATGTTAAAATACCAGGAGTGTTTGTCTTTTGAGAGAAAGTCATATTAAATGGAATTCATAGTAGTAAAGATTGTTAGAATTAAATATAGTTTGCATTTTGAACTGGGATCATGGGATCTTTAGGGCACGAGCTGTTCATGGTCTAGGTGACAACAGACTGCAGTCACAGACCCTATTCCCATTTTTAAGCACTAGCTTGGCAGTTGCTATGAATCTCTGGCCATGTTCTCATCTTCCTCAGAGGTAAGTTCTCTTATAGCAGCATAATGTGGAATGCCCACACAAGCAGAAGGGATTCCAGCACTGTTCCAGGCCTGTTCCACCATGGCTGTCATGTTACATCTGTCAGCTTCAACTTCCTTATCTTTTCAATGAGAATGACACCTACTCAGGAGTTGATGCAGGATCCTGCTATATGCTTTAAAATTGTATTTAATTTTTAGGGGCACGTGGAGGTAGGTTAGAGGGAAACAGTGGGAATTGGTTCTCTCCTTCTAGGATATGGGTCCTAGGTATTAAATTCAGGACATCAGGCTGGTTGACGAGTGTCTTTACCTATTTTGCCATCTCTTTGGATCCTCTACTGTACTTTATATCCATTTCTTTAATAAAATTTAGCGAACAAAAAAAATCCTTTGCTTTAAAATATGGCTCTTTAAATCTTGTTAAGAATCTCAAGAGTGGTCCTCTGTTCATCTATTTATATATTTTCCCACTCCCTAATATGCTGTAAGCACATTGCAAGAAATCAAAACAATGCTTTGAATAAGTTAAATAGCATCTATGGAGATGTTCTTTCTACAAAATGTCTTGTAAGTGCAATAAGAATGCCAAAATGAATTAAACAAAATCTAACTGGGAGAGACACCAGAGAAGCTTTGCAAGTACATAGAACGGTATAGAAAAGAAATATCATGGGGAATATGAAGAGTCAAGGAAGGGGAAATATTGTTCATGATGGAAAATGTAGGGGTACTCTTCAGGGGTTCATTTCACTAGCCTTGAAGAGTTAGGGAGAGTCAGGCCAAAGTGCATAGCGCCATAAGCTGCATGAGCCAAAGCCAAGATGAACAGCTTGTCACTGTGCAGAAGAAATCATCAAGCAGGATGGAACTAGTTTTTAACAAAGAATACTCCTAGCAGAAGGCTTGAAGGTTTTTTATTCGTAATTAATAGAATTAGTGCCAGACATTTCCCTTTGATCAGGTTTTAGAGTTCAACCAAAGATCTACTATAACTCATTGTTCTTCATCTGTAAATTTTTCCTAGTTTTTTATGTATACAGAAGAGAACAGAGACTAATTCTTGGTTTCAGTGATATTCATAATGGAGAAAAGGCAGGTACAGGTTATCATTCGGGCTTTGAATAAGTAAAGTAAATATATAATTTGAGTCTCATAATTGGGCACATTATGCCAACTATCTGAGGAGTCAACATGCCCAGGACTTTTCCATCTGTAAAGGAAGTTCCTGGTAGTGAGAGAAAGCTCTCTCTCTCTCTCTCTCTCTCTCTCTCTCTCTCTCTCTCTCTCTCT
>LOJH01003473.1:2365-17345 GCA_001685095.1 Ellobius talpinus | reverse complement strand
CTCTCTCTCTCTCTCTCTCTCTCTCTCTCTCTCTCTCTCTCTCTTTCTCTTCTGCACTGAACCAACCTAGACATTAAGCAGGAGAGAATCTATGAAAGCCTTGTGAGGTTGTTTGGACGCTCTCCAAACACTCAGTCAAGTTTACAGAATTGACACGGCTAGCACAGGCTGGCCTGCAGACCACAGGCAAATCACAAGGAGCTCAACCTTCTCCTCCTTCTAGAATACTAAAGAAAAGGCTCTTATCCTTAGTTGACACAGTGAATCTATCACCTTTAGAGAGGACAATGCCATTGCTGTGTCCTTTAAAACTGGTTGATAGCAAAACTGTATTGTATTGTACATGCTGTAGGATGATCAATGGTACAGGATGGGAGAACACTAAATAGCAAATGTCAAAAGTGATGGTCCTCAAAAGAAGATTAGGATAGGCCATGGATCATAAGTGGTGAGGTAAGAATCAGGAAACTTTCTGATACAGGTTATAATGGTACACTACCGACACCCTTTTACCAGATGCTGTGGTGCCCTGCCAAGTTTGTCCATCCTCCATTGTCATACCCGTGGTTTCTGGGCAGTAGGGCCATGATAGAGAACTAGAAGACTCCTTTTGTTTTCCTTCTGTGTACTGTGCAGCAGTGTCATAGTGACATGAGGGTATGAAAGATTTGTGCTGCTGCCCCCAGACGGAGCAACCATGAGGCAAACTTTCCTCTGGAACTCCCTGCAGGATCAAGCTGGATCTTGAATTCCTGCAATGTCCTACATGTTTTCACCTCTTCTCAGTTCCGCTGCTACTGTATCCTGGCTTCTTGAGATAGCACATCTTCAACAAATCACTTGTATCTGGGTCCCCAGGTCAGATCTACTTAAGGAGAAGTAGGCTGGTTAAAGACATTATTAGCACATTAACTGTGGGAAACATCCCTCCCTCCTTTGTTTACAGGAGAAAGAAGAGATGTGCCATTGTCAGCAAGGTGCGCTGTTCTAAAAGACAGAGTTACAAGTCTGCTTCCTCCTGTTGTTCAGAATATATCAGGAAGATAACAGGACAGCCAAGCAGATACAGAAGAATGGGGATATTAGTTATAATCTTTCGGATGCCCAATTTCAGAGAATCAATATATCTTCTTTCTCATGTTATTGATCAGACATGTTCAGGTTTTCTACATTAGTTAAGTTAAAACAGGCTCAAGAACGTAAAAGGTGGTTGTTCTCCTCAAACAAACACTATAAGTATCAACTCTGCTGATTTTTGACAGGATAATGTCTATACATTCTTCCAATAATCCATTTAGAATTTGTCTGTGTGGCTGTTGCTACTGACCACACAACAAAGCAAGGATTTTGTTAAGTGAAGTGCTTCTACGGTATCCTGGTGATTAGCATCAGGGAAGCTCCAGCTTGCCAGCAGCATCAGAGAAAAGATAATTTGGGCAGAATCTCATGGTTAAACCAATTGATCTGTAGAAAATGATCATTTTTACAAGAGGTTGGAAATAATACACCACTTTAGGTCTCAATGCTGTGTGTGTGTTGCGTGTGTCTCTCTATGTGTGAGTGTGTGTGTGTGTGAGTGTGTGAATGTGTCTGTGTGTGTGTATGTGGAATGCCCTCACCCTAGAAGCCCAGGCCATCCTTTTGTAAGACTAAGGATGACCAGGCAGAGTTTCCCAGCATTCTATGTGAGCCGTGTGTGGCTGATAGTAGTGGGTGTTGTTACTATAAATGTTTCACCATGTTCTCTGTCTTGTTGACCAGAGGATTGTGTCTACTTCAAAGACGCTTCACAGTGTGTACTTGGGAGTGTTTTCATCACTCTTATGAAAAAGATGGTTTCCGTGACATTTTATTGCTTCTAGGTTTATAATTCAGACACATACTTATTTACTGAAGAGTCTTTTGATATTCAAAGAGACCCTACAATGTGTTTTCTTTTTTCAAAACAAGTATTTTACTGAATTATGTTCAGTGGTTTCCAGGGATTCTTACATAACAATTCAGCTTTATGCGTTTGCATAGCTCGAGTCTCATCAGTCAGGAAACTTGACTTAGATATATTTTAGATGCTATGAAAACAAATAGGCACTCGGTGTCAGGCGTACGGCATCCAACTTTCTGGCTTCCTTTGGAAAGCAGAAATAATTGGCTGGGGTCCAGACACTTCTTCCACTGAAAGCTGAAGTTCATTCCTCAGTCAAGAACAGGTATGCGGGGTGAAGGTGAGTGCATGGAAGATCCCTGATGCTCTATGTTCCAGTGCACACTCAGTAACATCTGGTAGTTTCAGATGCTTCCTCCTCTGTGCTTCCCTGTAGCCAAAGTATCCCCTCTCATTTAATTATGGCTGACTGGAATTTGTTCAAGCTCAGTTCCTCTAGTTTAAAATTCTCCAGGCTTTAGAATATTTTTCTTTGTGCAGAGTATAGTCTCAGCACAGAACTGCGAGTCTCACCTAGAAGATCTGCTTTCATCACCGGTTTAAAGAGAGACAATGAACTCTCCATAGGATGACTCAGCTTGGTATCCAGTCTTCAGGGCATGGGTGTATGCTTCCGTGATAAAGCGGTACAATGAGAAGATTTCTTAAGTGCAACTCTTTACTCTTTAGGTGCCAAAGGCAAGATAAGGTTACATGGATGTCTGATCTTGACACTCTCCTCCTTGGCTGGCTTCCCAGGGTTTAGAACAGGCTCTCCTGCTCCAGCTGGGAGCTTTCCAGGATCCACATGGCCTGAAACACTATCTCAGAATCTGGTATTTGCATCTTTAGTTCTTGCCAGCTCACAATCTTAATACTCCCTCCTTAGCCCTCAGCTGCTGCAGGAATATAGTGGCTTCATGGCTTACTCTTGAGGCTGAGCTCATGGCAGACAAGTCCCTGCCTCCCATAAGCTAGATTTGATAAAAAGGCACAGGAGAAAACTGAAAAGATGGGATTTAAGGAGAGTCATTAGACAGTATTTCCTACACCATGTACCCAGGTAACTCCTTTTTATTCTGTCAAAGATCTGCCAGGCAGGACATGGTCCCAGCAGGTAGTGCAGTTGTTCGAGGATGGAACTGGTGACTGCCATCTCAAAGCAGAGCTGCTATGGTCACTCACAAAAGACCCTAAGGAGATTCGATCTGTCAGCCTTCTTTTTGTAAAGGAAAGGGAGGTTCGCAAGATCACCTCTCTCAGACTATATAAAGAGGAAGTGAGAAAGTTAGCTGGGATGCCCTAGTGGTAGAGCTGCTACCCATGAGTTTGTCAGGAGTTTCGAGTAGATTATTAGCTGTTTTCAGCACCCATGCTCCTGTCTGCAACTGCAGTGAGCTACCAAGCTCACTAACCAGCTGGGTTAGGAGAATCCTCTCTGTAGTCCATCACTCCCTTCTCAGCGTGGGGTGAACAGGTGTTTCTTTAGGACTCTCTCAGAAGAGTCAAATGGCACAAGTGAGACACCCAGGGTCTTGAATGACTCTACACGGCTCAGGAGGACCTTGGCTTCTTGTTCATCTCTACAGAAGTGAGATTAGCACTTCCCAGAAGAAAATGCAAAGTGCGTAAGAAAGCACTCTTAAAAGCTCAGGAGAGATAAGAAGCGACTGCATCTATGAAAGAGGAATAGAAGGCAATGAGAAGGGAAATACTGCAAGAAGAACAAAATTGTCAGGAAATGAAAACTGCAACAGAAGATAAAACTGAGCGACTCTCCTGGAAAATTGAATGTGACCAGCAAAGTAATGAACAATAGGAACTTTCCAGTCCTCAGCTGGCCAGGAAGAAAGGCATGCCATTTGAAATGAAGTAACCTTTATCTCTTTCTTTCCTTGGACCTGGTTCTCTGGTTACTTTCATTGGTATTTCAGTATCCTGGAGTTTCTAACATAATTCCGAGGAATGGTGGTCATGGCAAGGCCTCTGCTTGCTTCCTCGTTTGGATAACAGATACCTTTTGTTCTGGCATATTTATTTTCATGTCTTTGTTGCTACTGGTCAGGGGCAGAGCCAAGTGTTCCCAAATCGTTGGTATTTTATTCAAAAATGAAATAAAGGTGAACACAAACTTCACAGTAGCATGATTACATTAGTGAAAGCAAAGAGATAGTACAGATAAGAAAGAAATACATTGTCAAGGATGATAGCAGGCCATGTGAGTAAGGACCACAGTTACTGTTTAGATTTCCTTTCCTGGAGTTTAGAGAGGAAGGAGCTTGGATGCTAAGGGGTGTAGCAGATGGTTGTCTGCCTTGATTGACAGAGATCGGTGATGTCTTTTCTCGCTCAGCTTGGCCCTGCCCATGATGCATTGGATTTTAATCCTATGCGTGCCTATTTGCTCATATACTAAGATGGCATACAGGGGCTTTCCTTAAAGCTCACTCAGAGGCCAGTTTATTTCATCGTGTGTGCATTCAAATCCATCCATGATTTATTGGCCCATTACTTTTAGTTCTAGGCTGTGTTCCAGGATGTGGTTGAATGTAAACTGTGCAGGAAGGGGGCATTTTTGATGGTTGTTGAGAGGTGGGACTTAGTCTGCTGTTTAGAGACGAACATCTATGACGTGTGATGCAGATGAGAATTCTAGATTGCTAATGAACTGCTAGCTTCATGGTTTGGTGAAGTGCTTATTCACAGTATGCACAGGCCGAGGTCTAGGCTGCCTAGTACATTGTACTGTGTGTGCACAGCTCAAGTCAAGCGAAGTCCCAGGTTCTAATCTTTTCCTTATGTTCTCTTGCCTCAGTTTCATTATGCCCCTTGCACAAGTGAGGTGTTGCCAGCTTCCCAGGGTTAAGATGTTGAGCTTTTTAAGGTGTTTAGGTCTTGAGCACTGCTTTTTCTCCTCCTCCTCTTCTTCCTCATCTCCTTTTGATAGAGACAAGACTCATAGAATAGTACTGGAGAGATGGCCTAGCAGTTAAGAGCACTCGCTGCTCTTCCAGAGGATACAGGTTCAATTACTAGCATGCACGAGGCAGGTTACACTGTCTGGAATTCCAGTTCCAGCATATCTGGCTCTTTTTTCTTGTCTTTGTGGGCACATAAGTGGAGAACAGACACATATTTAGGCAAAACACCCACACACATACAAGCAAAGAGCTCCAAACATCCACAGCTTCCACCTCACGAGGTAGTAGCACCTTAGGCTAGTTTATTCTCTCTCCTCTGCTCTTCCCATGTGAGAACACAGACTGAACTCAGTTCTGCCAGTGGCTGAATCCTGGACTTCAGCCAGTTATACATTCCGAGTTTCTGGAAATCTGTTATAGCAACAAAACAAAGACATTTATTTTTAATCCTGAATGAACAAATTCTACAAAATGAAGATGTCACATTTTTTTCTTAAAAGGTTAAAAAGTTTTTTAGTTTATGTTGATCTTTGGAATAGCAAAGGGCTGAGACTCAGTGTGATATATACAGATGTATTTCATTCTGAATGACCTCTTCAGGAAAAATACACTTGCTTGATACAATGCAAAAATTTTAAAAGAGACATATATTAACAATGTGGCAACAAAAGCTGCTTAAGCTATGGCTTGTTTTCAGAATTGCTTAGAACAGAGGTATTTAATAGGCAGAAAATAACTGCTGTTTATCCTTATCTGACTCATTTGTTTACACCAATAAAGCTGACTTACAAATTATGGTAGCATTTCATAATACCAAAACACTTCAAAATTACAAATTGGTATAGGGTAAATTAATAAACTAAGATAAAAGTAAAAACAGTGTGTTCCATCTCTGGGATGATGAGCCACCGTTTGTGTACATATATCCTACCATGGGATTGGTCGTCTATGGAGAGCTCCCTCTCACTGTGGGATGAGAAGCATAGCTCTTTAAAGGTTGTGTGACGTACTTGCTGGAGAGCTAAACTAGGAGTAAGTTCTAGGTTTGAAACAATTGCCTCTAAAAGCAATGGAAAGAAACACAGCAGTATGACTATTTAAAAATTCTGGACTCTGGAGACAGATTGCCTGAGCTTCCATCTTATAACCATCCATTATAACATGGCTGTGCAGAGTAGAATTTGACTTCTTTGGTCTTAGTTTCATCCTGTTTAAGATGGGAGTTATTAACTATGCATAGGGATGTGATAAGATGTGACTGGGTTAACACACACTGTCCATTAGGTGACTGTAAGTGTTAGCTATTATTTACTTATTTTTAAGCTTAACAGTATGCATCTCCTTAGAGATTACCAGTCAGACAATTTGCAGTTTTCTCTGCCTTAGGCATGAGTACTTATGTGCTCATGTATATGTGTGCCATGCTCCATGTTAACCAAAATGACCCAATGAGTCAAAAAGGCAATACCCAGTGTTGACAGCTCCATGTAATCAAACTTGTGAAAATCAGATAAAGCTGAATGATTGTCGCTATTTCTTATGACAGCAGTTTTTTTCTTCTATAAGCTGGCAAATGTCCTAGTGTGTCTTGGAACAGAACTATGCCAGACTCACATGCCTGACTCTCACTCTAGAGTTACTTCCTACTTGATTTGCTTGGCTTTGGATCTGGGCTTCATACTTATGAGGAGAATGGAGGACTTAGGAGGGAAAACTCAAACTGGGATGCACAAGAAAATATTATCCTCTTCTTGGACCTAAAACCACAGCTGTGGCATCCTTTCCCACGCATTTCACACAGTGTTACAATTGTGCCTTTCCATAATGAGCTTGAACTTAAGGGCTTAAAAGACAGAAAGCTTTGTCGTTTTGATAGGGGGAATCTCAAGGAGGGAATTTTGAGTGAATGTCCTGACTTTTCTTAAAAGTAGGGTGGACAGAGCCTGCAAAGGTGTGAATGTCCTCAGACAAGAAATGGTGATATTAGCAGGAAAAAAACATCCCTATTAGGCTCTTATCAATTAGCAGGAAAAAAAATCTCAATTTTCACAGGCAAGAGAGACCAAGTCTGTAATAAATTAAAAGCCCTTGTGCTAACTTGTGTAGGAATAAAATAAAATAAAATAATAAAAATCACAGAGTGGAATATGAAGTCTCTCCTCTGGGCTCAGTAGAGCACTGTCTGAAGGACATCACGTGAGGGCTTGAGTCACACTTGGAGGAAACTGGCTTTCTTCTGGGAGTGGCCGGTCTTCCATCCTCCACCCTGGGCTACAGAGTGTCTGCCCTTGTGAAGTTCATGGCTGAACAGAGGAGAAGTCAAGCAACAGGCGTTGCTACCCAGGGTGTATCCAGAGCTGGTCCCAGCAGGATTAACCATAGAAAGTATTCATCTCAAAAAGGATAAGGGATCAGCAACTTTTCCCCTCAAAACCAAAGTTTTCTTCCAGGGAAGTAACTAAAATCAATTGACAAAGTGAAATATGATAATGGTTATTGATCAGTTCAGTTGGGCTTGGGGTGGGGCAACTGCAGCCATAGAGTAAGAGCAGGGCCAAGGAGGAGTTCCTGCTACATTAACACATGAAGGCGGAACGACCTGCAACGCAGTGCCAACTATGGAAAGAACAAGTCTTGGGGCATTCGGACCCACTCCTTCAAACCAGGGAAGGAAGATGTGATTCCTTTTGCTCTCTGCCCTAAGCATGTGCTGGTACCAGTTGACCTGC
Organism: Ellobius talpinus; assembly: GCA_001685095.1. Lineage (NCBI taxonomy): Eukaryota > Metazoa > Chordata > Mammalia > Rodentia > Cricetidae > Ellobius > Ellobius talpinus. The sequence goes on along the minus strand of LOJH01003473.1, from coordinate 9,774 downwards.
CACGTTCTCTTCAATGCATTAAAAAAGATTGTATTTTAGCATTTATCCTAGTTTTTCAAGACAAATAAATTGTGGTGTGTGTGTGTGTGTGTGCGCACACGCACGCATGCACACTTGTGGGGTGTGTGTACAAGCTTGTGCTTTACTTTGTCCAAACAGAGTAAATGAGATTTACTTACTTTGGTCACTCAGTATATGGTGAGTATAATATCTTATATTTACCAGTCCACAACTGTCAGAATGACATCTGTAATTTTCAGATAAGTAGACCAAAACAATCATGTTTCTAGAACTGAAAAAAATAGTAGGGTGTAAACTCTTTAATGACAGGAACTCTAAGGACATCCCTATGTGTTTCCTACATGCCCTTAGCAGGGCTTGCTCTGGAAGGAACTGTGAAGAAGACCTGGTATAACAGTTCTTTGCCAGCCCCTTCCTCCTCACCACCAGAAGGGTCCAAAGTGTCTGCTGGTCCTTTGCAACAGTTCTCAACCTGTGGGTCACCACCCCTTTGGAGTTCCCACAACCCTTTCACAGGGGTCATCTAAGACCATTGAAAACATTAATAACAGTAGCAAAATTACAGTTATGAAGCAGCAACAAAAATAATTTTATAGTTAGGGGAGGTCACCACAACATGAGGAACTGTATTAAAGGGTCACAGCATTAGGAAGGCTGATGACCACTGCTCTAATGTTCATACATCTGCCTGACATAGCCTGTTCTCTGGAACATTCAGAGGATAAATGCAGTCTCCTTAACACGAATGAGATGCTCACATGTTAGCTGATGAACATCTTTTCAATTTCAGGAGGTAAAGAGCCAATCTCAGGCCACAGGAGTTCACAAACAGAAGGTATGGAAGGGTCTCAGCATCAATTATACTGCACTCTGAAAGCACACCAGAGCTGGCATATAGCTCAACAGCTTGTGTGGCACGTGAAAACACAATTAATTTTTTAAATATAAATTAATATCTGTAGCAACTTCATGAAATAAACACCATTAATATTCTTACTTTATGGAAAGGAACTTGAAGCTGAGAAAACTTGGATGGTTTGATTCAAATGAAAAACAAACAAACAAATAAAAAATAAATAAAGCTTTGTGGGGGCATATGGGAAGAGGAGACTTCTGGATAAACACAAAAATAAATGAAAATTATAAAGGTCCTAATTATTCCCATTGAAGGGAGAGATGTTTCTCCCTTCCTCTCTCAGGACATTGCATTGCCTTAGGGAGCAGGTAAGTACTTTGTCCTCACTTTAAAACATCTAAAACTCCATTGGATAATAAGTTTGACCTTTCATCAACTTTGACAATATCTTCTTAAGACTCTGGAAGCTGTTCCTAAATGTGCAACCATCACAGTAAATGGTACTATAGTCTTTCAGTATTTGGGAGACAGTAAGAGCCAATGTGGTAGCACATTTCAGTGTGCCACTGTGTTTTCCATCACAAAGATTGAAGAAGTTTGTGTTTCTTCCAAGTAAAGGCAGTTCAGTGTAATGGTTCACCCCAATTACTAGTGAATGTGTAATAACAAAGTGTGAATGAGCCCTGTAGGTCTAGCTACTGATTATTGAAAACATGGTGGCCATGGATTGTGCACACTTGGCTGTACAAGTGGATGAGAATCTTTCCTGTCTTTGTACTCTCTCAATGGATTTCTTGTGGTGTGGATCACATTCTGTCTTAATATGTGTTCAAGAATAAAACCATCTTCTTAAGGATGTGGCGATGTCTCTGTTGAGAAAATGCTTGTGCAAGCATGAGGACCTGTAATTGATGCTCAGAACCATATTTTTAAAAAGCTGTCCATGGCCATGTGTGCTTGTAATCCCAGCACTGGGGAGGCAGAGACAGGAGGATCACTGGAGTTTGCTGACCAGCCAGGCTACCCACATCTACCATCTTCAGGTCAGTGAGAGATCTTGTCTTAGTAAACAAAGGTGAAAGCAACCAAGGAATGACACCTAAGGGTGACCTTCGGCCTCTACATGCATATGTACATGACACGCAGATACTCAGATATACAAGACACATACCCACACCTACACAGGCCCAGACACACAGAGACACACACAGACCCACAGAGTCCACACACCCACCCTCCCCCCATACACGTCTTCATACTCTACATCTATAGAAGTGAGGTTTCCTGGACTGAAGCAGATTTTTGTCTTTGTTTTTGCCAACATTTTACCTGTGTTGGTTTCTTGCTAATTTCACTCTCAGTTGTTTTTAAATGGAAAAATCTATCATTGCTCTGCTACATGAAATCTAAATTTGTTCTTTGTAACTTTAGGGCTGATTGTATGTAAACCTTAATATTAAAATGTTATCAACCCTTTCCCTAAAGAGCAGCACCATCTTAACTAATTGATGAGAACCGTTGGATCTTTAGTGCTATTGAAAAAATAAATAAAAACACCTCGCTTGTCAGACAGGTCTGTTTCATCTTACCCCCGCCCCTATTCTTCTGTTTCTAATTAAGCTGTGCACAGAACCAAAATCCCGTGGAATCTGACTGAAATAAATCCCAGACATAATCAACCCAGCTACAAGTACCGGAAGCCCTAGAAACATAGCCCGAGGCTGGCTTTGGAAATCTGCTATTAAATTATTTATACTCCTCTTACTGAAGGTCCCTGCTGTAATAGTTCCAATGTGGCTGGATATATAAATCCCAGTCATGCTTGATATTCGCTCACCATTGTGGTGAGTACAGCCTTATGTTGTTTCTTTTGGTAGTGGTAAGAAAAGATGGATTTTTTAGAAATCCAGGGTAATTGTTTGCAATAGAAGTTATTGGAGTTCAAGTTCAAAGATGAATATGGGAACTAACACAGATCAGAGGGAAAACAGTTGAGAGCAGCGTGCTCTCGGATGCAGTGTGTGGATTGGTACTCAGTTATTAACAGAATTCCATCTGCAGTCTGTTTGGTCTTTAGAGTGAGGAGATGGATTAAATGTCATTTTGTGGAAGACGATGAAAAGACGTTTTCCATTTCTGATCAAGTCTTTTCCATACTAGAATTTGTTCAGGAATGAAAAGATGTACTTAGTAGGTAGTCAGTAGATATTTATACACTTTATATAGTAGTAAACTATACTCTTTTTTTATAATTACAATATTTATATCAAATTTATTTTTTTATCATAACTAAAGAAAACTATAGTTATAACTATTTATTCTTTAACTCCATGAAAGTCCCCAGAAGGATATATAATATTACCGAAGTAGACAGGAAGTACATTGTAAGCAACTTCCAAAACTCTAGAATTGATAGAGACATCTCAATGCCTTTTTATATAAACATTTTATTAATGTTTAATTGAAACTTGAACACAATGTTTCTCTTGACTGCATTTCAGTGTATGGAAATTCACTGCAAAGATTCCAAATATATCAATCAAACAAATTACCATACAAATTGAAGGCACATGTACATGTTACTTGTATGTGGTTGTTTCTAATAAAGTGTAATATATGATTGATTGGTTGGCTTGTGAATGTTGATCTGATCTTCTTTTCACTGAATTTGTATATTATGCTGTAATAATTATATATTTAAATTAAAAATTATTTAGACCTTTTAAAATGCCTTCTTAAAAAATAGCTGGTAAGCCAGTGGATCATAGAACAGCAGTGTTTTTCAGTCAGTACAGAATTAATACTTTACTTTTCTCTTTTATCACCTGACTCTCTTGTAAATGGGAAGAACAATAATTCAGTCTTCTTTAGGATGGCTGTATGTACAAAGTCTTCTTTAATGGCTGTACGTATGAAGTCTTTTTTAATGGCTGTACATATGAAGTGTCTCAGATGCCCAGCATGCAGCCGCCAAAAGAGAATCTGTTAATATCGTTACAGAAGTTGACCTGTAAGCCACTTGGCATTCTCTGTAAATCAAGTGATTCAGTTTCATGATAATTCAATAGGTAATGTTAATAAAATAACCTGGACTTAGCCAATGAGGGCTAAGAGTTCAACCTTCCAGAAACAAATGCACCTCTTCTCAAGTGTTCACAAACTTATTTGTTACCAGGAAAACTTGCTTGACGCTGACTCCAACCAGACAGAGCTGACTGCGGAGTGTGCATTCCAAACAGAATCCCGGTGAGGAGGGTAGCATGGCCATGCACGGGCTGTGCTGTGAGCACAGCTATTTGAGTTCGTGGCACCAGACAAGCTCTTGAAGAGATTGTTACCACATGTAAGGGATTTTCTTGGGCAGAGGGAAGGGAAAGGGCACTTGCCCAGCTTGTGCAAGGCTGTGGGTCCTAGGACCCTGAGGAAAATGGAGTTTATTTTGAAATAAGTTAAAGGAGCCACTGTACCTAATCTGCCTCCCCAGTTATCTGTTATTGGATGTGAGTGTTTTATATCATGCTTCCTTTTTGCTTCTAACAATCAGACACTACATGTTTCCAGAGGAAGTGAAATATACAAACATCAATGTCTTTGTTATTTAACCTAAAAGTCCTGCTAAGTCACTTCACACTTACATGGCTCACATCTGGCACAGTTCTTGACCCATAGCAAGAACTGATTGCTATTTTATGACAATCCATTTATTAATGAAATTTATTTAATTCATTGACCCATGACTTTACAATGTACATATGCTTCATGGTATCATTTTATATGTGATATAGATATACATAATTTTATATGCTATGCGGGGAAGTGTTTTTCCATTATTCTAAATGCTTTAAGCATGCTAACTACAGTATATAAAGAATACTTAGGGAATATTTTAAAACATACTCATGCTTGGTCCATCCACAAAATCAATTAAATCGTAAGATCTATAAGTGGCTCTTGGGCTATTTTTGAAGACCCCCAGGTGGTCCCATTGGTTGCCAGGGATGAGCGGCTAAGATTAGGTGGAATAAACACCCAGGCTTTGCTCTTTCACCCCTTTGCCAGTTCTTCCAGACCATCAGCTTTTACTGCCCTGTTTCATGCCGTGTTCAGTGATAGCGCAGAAGTTCTGAGCAGACTCCTTGAGATCTTCCTATCTTAGCCACTTTACTCTGTCCTCGTCCTTTTCTCGTCTTTCTCTCTGCTGAGCAACCTTAAGATTCCATAAAAGTAACACGTGTGTGTAAGTTTTCAGAAGCAAGCAAAGGGTTGGGAAATGTAGCATAATTGCTTGAGTGCTTATCTGCTAGACATGAAGCTGTAGGTTTGATTCCCAGACTACATAAACCAGGCATGGTATCTGGTAATCCTAGCATTCAGAAGGCAGAAGATCAGAATTTATTGTTAGGCTAGATAATAAGTTTGAGGCCAACCTGGGATAAATAAAAAAAGCAAATTAAGAAAGTGTAAAAGTATAAAGAAAATTTGAAATCTTCCAACCTTATTCATATTCCAATAAAAAATCCCTCCTTATATCCAGTCTTGTGTACTCCTCTGGAGATTTTATGTTTTTGCCCCCCATCAGATATAGTCTTGTAGAAATACACACCCAATGCCGTGTTATGTCATGAGCTTGCTTGTTCACTTAAAAGCATGTGCCGATGAGGTTTCCACTAATATATACAGCTTGACTTTTTTTTTAAAGGATGCATAGCAGCCCCAGGAAAAGCTGTAGTTTATTTAGTAGATCCTTATTCTGATACATGTAGAATGTTGCCCATTTGTGACGATTGGAATCTGCCACAGTCATCTTTCCACATTTTTACATAATTTTGGCTTTGTGTCTGACTGCCCAGTTTCTTCCCCCCTGATTTATTTAAACAGTGCTTCCCTCTTGCAGTAAGTGAACCTGTGTTGGCCTCTGCCCTCCTCAGCATTTCCCAGCAGCCCTTGGCAATCCTTCCTCCACAGGCTCAGCTGTGGCCCACTCTGTCCGTCCATCCTGACAGGAGGCTGAAGAAAACTAGAGGAAGATGAATAAAGCCTTACTGGGAATGCCCTGGTTGTTGCGGAACCTCACAATCATAAACCACTATTATTACCTATGTTTTATGGACCATAAAAAGGAGCAACAGAAATAAATTCACTCATGGATAAGGATGGAGCCAAGACTCTAAACAAAGGTTTTTTTCTTTTTGTTCTAAGTACTCTGCTAGTCTTCCTGTTTCTCCTCGGATGTCTCATTACTACTCCTGACAAACAACACCAGCGTGAGCGGTGGCTCCTTGGTCCCGCGGTGGATTTGTCTCTCCGCTTCCAGGGTGCCACTGCTCTGCTAATCGGCTCCTACTGTGCTTTCATGCTGATGTCTCCCTCCTGCACCCAAGTCTCTCCGCGGCCCTTTATTGGGAACATACATTCTGAGAGCCCAGGCCTTGGTTTCTCACTTATTTAAAAGCAGCAAGCGACTGTCATTTTGCTGTTTCTAGAAGTGGCATGATATTGTGGTTCCTCCGTGTTCATCTTGGGTTCCCACTAGGAAGCCATTTTACCCAATAAGGTCATAGACTGTAAAACGTTCTAGAGGAACATGCGGGTCTCAGCTGTGGACACAGACATACAGAACCAAGGTCCATGAAACAAGTGAACAGAGAGGGATACAGTTCTTTGGTAACAAAGTCTAGTCACACACATTTTGCAAATGTTTGCCTTTTTGGTAAAACTGAAGGTGAACTCTGAACACATATATTCAAAAATAATGATTTTCTACAAGCACTAAAGTCATTATGTCAGGAAAAGAATACCCCAGAACAGAATGGCTTGGAGTAAGACTGGCTGAGGAGCATAGGGGAAGAAGTCCTACGATCCCTTTTAATATCAGACTAAAAAAATTGGTATGTATCTCTTCAGGGAATAAAATTGAAGTCCAATATTAATGACTAACCCACTGTTAATAATTTGCCGTATTTCAAGAGCCTTGCTCCTTGATTAGCTTCCACATTACACTATACATGATGCCTTAAGGATAGTGTACACTGCCACTGAATAAACAGTGTTGATACAAAATGGGCCAGGGTTCAGATCCTAAGCTGATTTATAACCATCTTTGTCAGACTGTACTTTGCAAAGACGATCACAACAATCTCCCCCTCTTCCATAGTCTTGAATGTTGATAGTCGCACATCAGAAGTGGAATCTAGTCATGTGCTAGTTAAAAATGAGCAGATCTGTGACTTTTTTGGTAACCAAGATCACATGACAAAAGTGATGCAGTGTGACTTCAGAAGCTGGGACAGAAACGGTGATGTGGCTCCTGCATTATTTGTAGGAACACTGAACTAAAATCCTAAAGTACCACATAAGCAATTCAGCTCTCCTGAAGCTGCCATGCTGAGGGGAAGCTCAAACTTCCCACATAGAGAGACATATGGAGAACCTCTGAGCCAATATAATGAAAGGAAGAAAGAAAGAGAAAAAGGAAGGAAGGAAAGAAGGAAGAAGAAACAAGAAAGAAAGAAAGAAAGAAAGAAAGAAAGAA
>LOJH01003472.1:9404-28211 GCA_001685095.1 Ellobius talpinus | reverse complement strand
GTGTGTGTATAATATATACATAGGCACACAGATGCAGATCTAGACAGGTAGCTATAGATACATAATCTCTCAAAAAAGGCAGTAACAAAAATAACAAACTATGCTTGCATTGTGGCAGCAGAATAAGACAGTGTGTCAAAGTGATAGGGAAAATGGTTACAACTTATCCAGATTTAAATGACTATGATACTAGCTTAACTTTTACCACCTTGCTTGTAACCCCCAACAGACAGCCTTCTTGTAAGGGGGAGGACCCCCTCCACACACACAGATGCCTTGAAGAGGGAGGACTCCCCTCATAGATGCCTTGTGTTCGAATCAGTCTGCACTATTCAGAACAACACCAGCTCTGCTGGTGGAGATTGTGGGTTCGCAGGGACATCTAAGCTTTCATTAAACTGGAAAGCAATCAAGTCTTTATGTCTACAAATTATACATTTAATAGTTCCACAAATTTGGCAAAGTTTGTGATGACATCTAGGATGTTTTCACCAAATCGTAGACGTAAATATGGAAGTCATCATCAAACTTGATGAAATAGACAGAGGGTTTGGCCTCTACTTGGTGGATGACCATGCCAGTCCTTTTTGAGCCATCTTCTTTGGCATATTCCACTTGCTTGCCTACCAGGCTGTCCACAACTTCTCCTGGCTCCCTTTCTGCTGGAGGTGAATCATCTGTATTTAAAAAAAAAATCAAGTCAATACTTAGATATATCACTACCGTATTTAGCAACAAGTATAAAGACTTAAGATATCCTGAGTTCATCACGATCTGGTCAAGACTTTGTTAAAGGGCCACTCTGTAAATATTTCAGGCACATGGTCAACGTCCCAATTAGTCATCTATGAGAATGTACCAAAATGGCAAAGGCAGTCTAGAAATTAATAGCTGAGATGTACTTTAGCAAAACACCACTCACATGGTTTACTGAACCTCATCCAGACAGATATATGAATGATTTTAAAATTATAACCCAAACTCCTTGGGATCAAATTAAATTATAACTGCAATTTTCTAAAATTAAGTTTAAATGGCTTTGAAATAGACTTTCCTGCAGGGCTTCCTGGGAACATGCTGCTCACTTAAAATGTTGAGGCATCACTGGGGTTTACCTGCAAGTCTGAAAGCTCCTTCTCCTCAACTTCAATGCATTCTAACCATCTTCCACGCAGTTTCAGAATAATAGAAATAAAATCTCCACACTTTACAAGCAAGCACTAGGTGAACTCCACCCAGACCAGGAAAACAGAACAACAGATCTCTGAGGACGGCCCAGGTACCTGTACCATCCATCCACAAGAGCCTCAGGTTGCAGTTACCTCTGGGAAAACACAGAATGACAACAAACCACCACTAATCAAAACAAAACAAAGTGGGGTGGGGACACAAAGCAGTCACTAGACATTTTAAAGCACTCCTTAGAGGTTCAGAGAAGAGCCAAGCTTTTAGAGAAGCAGATGGGCTTCGGGCTGGCCAGATGTCAGGTGAGCAAACAGTCTCTGTGACCTCGGCATGACTGAGGTACAGAAAGAAGTCTACTAGCACAGCTTCCTAGTGTGGTGCATGTAGCATGTCTCCATTAACATCTTCCCTCCAACTACAGCAAGCCGCTAACTCAGTGACTATCTGAGACCCACCACAGGGATTCTGGTACAAACATACAATAAAAACTGAACCCCTGCACATGATCAGTTCTTTTAAAGCAGAGTGAAAAAAGAAGTACCTTCTCAAAACTTCCTTTCCCGCGGGAGGCACTGCCCTATTATCACTGCACACTTCCAAGTTTACCAAGGGATTCCAAATGCATGATGCCAGCTGATTTGACAGGAGCTCCGAGGGTCTACACTTCTACTGAAGCTTACTTAGCCAGCAAAGGGACTGGATTCAAACCACAGGGACAGGGCTGCTTCAGAGTTTACCAGAACGTCAGCACTATTCTAACAGGAGATAAACCTCCACACAAGTGACAAGAAACGAAGAAGCTTGGAAAGGCATGAGAAGATCAAGAAGTGGCTGGAAAAGTTGCAGTGTTATTATGTGTGAAGGACTTGCACGTCTATTCTTAGCACAACAGCACTTGCTTTGATGGCTCTTCCTCTACAGTTGGAGAATGCTTTTAAAGAACATTCTTCAGAACATAAATCCTAGAGTATACAAATAATTTTCTTTGTAAAAATGAACAAACTTTAATAAAAAATTAAGTAGTCATTCCAGACCAGATAAGCGTATCAGTAAGTTCCTTAACTGACTTCTTCATAGAAAAAAAAAACTTTTAAAAAAGGTTTTTAAAAAGAAATTGAAATGACCATCATACCACTAACAGTGTTTGCTAACCACAATGTCTCAGGCCACGCATGGGTCCACGTGTCTGAGGAAACAATCCTTTCAGAAAAGGTTCAGCCTGATGTAGATGGAGGTTTGTTTATGCCTACAATTCTAGCTCTCGGGAGGCTGGGATAGAGAATCTTGAGTTTGAGGTCTTGGTTAAATAGCAAGACACTGTTTCAAAACAAAACAAAAACTAATTAATAAATGAACAGGATTATCCAAAAATCACATTAAGAAAACAATTCCACTTATAGTAACTTAAAAAAATTCTTAGTGGCAAAAGAAAGGAAATGTTTAGACTCTGAAATTATAAAACTTGGTTGAAAACCATCACAAAGCTCAAAGTTTTAAAAAGCATCTTCACTTGCAGACTGGAAGACTTGCTACTATTTATGAACATGAGAGGGCAGTATATTCTGCAGACAGACAACACGGATGCCATCAGCATCCCAACAGAATTCTTTATGAAAATTAGCAAACTGATTTTAAAATTCATATGCAACTGCAAGATACCCAGAACAGCCAGGACAGTCCTAGGAAGCAGTAGGGAGAGGTCTCGTACTTCTGATGTCAATACTTACTACAAAGCAATACAATGAAGACAGTACGGGATCTGCAAGGACAGACATAGAAATGGGAGAACAGAACTGGGGTCCAGACACATTCACGTATCCACAGCAAAATGATTTTCAACAAGGTGCCAAAACCATTCTATGGAAGAAATAGTCTTTTCAACAAGCAGTGCTAAGTCCAAGGGGAGCTACATGAAAAAGAATGAGTTGAACTCTTACATCCTCACTTCCCGCTATACCACATTTTAATAATAAAAATCCAATTACAAAATTTGCAATGCTTAAGACACCAAATGCAAAAGTAACAAAAGAAACAGATGAACTGGGCCTGAAAGTTAAAAACTTGGGTATCAATCAAAGAAGTGAAAAGAGAGATGAAATGGCAATGCACACCTGTAATCCTAGCACCCCAGGGGTTAATGTAGGAAGATGGAAAGTTTGAGGCCTGTCTGGACTATATGGCAAAGTGCAGGCCTGCCTAAGCGACATAGCAAGACTCTGTTGCAACTCTAGGGGACATTGCCAAGTGAAAAGAGAGCCCACAGAAGAACATAGTAAATCTGATTTCTAATAAAAGACTAGTATCTAGAATGCTGACTTTGAACAATCACGTCACCAGAGATACACAAATGTACAGTGAGCACACAAAGATCCCTGTGACATCAGCAGTCACCAGGGAAACAAAGCAAACCACCCAGGAGACTACTTCATCCTCACAAGAGGAATTATTAGGATGAATTTTAAAGACAAGAGAGTGCTGGTGAGAACATGAGGAGAGCAGATCCTCACCCACTGTTAAAGGCAATGTGAAGGACGCAATAGAACAATGAAACCTGGAGTTGCCACTAAGACCCAGCAATTCCACTTCAAAATCCCAGAGAATCTCAGATGCAAATGTTTATAAAGCACCAATATCCATAGAAACCAAAACATAGTAACAACCCAAATATGAATCAACAGCAAAACAAATGAAATAGGGTAGGTATACTCCATATAATAATTTATACTTGGACACTATATATAAAGGATGAAATCCTAAAGCACAGTCCAACACGAGGAAACCCTGGAATCATGAAACAAAAAACTAAGTCACAAAATCCCATAAATCCATTCCCGTGGAGTCCAAAACAGGAAAATGTATCCAGAAAGTCAACGTACCCACAGCTGCTTAGGGCACAGTAAAGGATAGGGAGATGAGAAATAAAAAAGCTGGGCACAGTGGAAGCAGGGAGATCAAGAATTCAAGGTCATCTTCAACTAAGCAGAAAAATCAAGATGTGCCTCTCAAAAGGTGGGGTGTGGTGACGGGCGTTGAGCAGTGTGGCCTTTCTGATGGAGCAGTATTCTGAAGCTAACTACCTCAATGAGCACACACATCTGTGATCACACTAAAAAGCACTGCATTGACTTCAGGGCACAAAAATAAAAGCAAAATGAAAACTGCTCTGTTTAAAGCAAAACCTGCCTGGGCACAGGGATGCATTCCTGTTAATCCCAGCATTCTGGGGCCTGAGGCAGGAGGACTGAGTTCAAGGCCAGTTTGAGTTATAAAGTAAGTTCTGGGTCAACTTCTGCTACATGAGACCTTCTCAAAGAACAAAAACCAAGCCTCCAAAACCAGGTCACCCCACATTAGCTCCACCATTCTCACTTCGTCTGTGATCTAGCTGCTATGGAAAGTTCCCTCCCTGGCTCAGTTCTGTTTTGTTGTGTGCTAGGAATTCAACTCAGAGCCTCATTCATGCTTGGCAAGCCCCATCTGTGGCACTGAGTTAAGCCTCCAATTAAGTTTTCTGAAACTACTATTCTCTGAAGTCTAATATTCAGATTAAATTATCACTGTAGATGACCAGCTGCAAAATAAATCAGGAAAAAGTAGGAAAAACCAGACTGACAATGAGAAAACAGCTGCTATATATAAACAATGGAATGGATTTACCTTATTCGCTACATGGTCGCAAACTTTCCACTAATAAAAAATTCCATTGTAATATTTCTAAAAATTTAAAATAACCTTTCCAAAAGACCTAACATTTTTATCATCTAAAATCACAAGGGAAAGTTTGAACACACAAAAAAACACCAATTACTCCAAAACACACCTGCAAACCCATTACTCAAATACTTTAGCTAAAATATTAATTCCTTTCAAATCACCAAACCCAAAAGTTGCTGATGTGGCCAACTTACTAGAATCAGGCATTATGCGGAGATCGCCTTCTTTGTAATCATCTAGGAGCTGGTACATGTACAAGACAGGGTCTTTCTCATAGGTGATATAAAACCATGTGTTCATGACAGGTGCCCGTGCCAAGACCATCCCCCTCCATTCATCTTTAGAGCCATCCTCTGTCTCAAACATGTGCTCCACTGCTTTGCCAATCATTGTGTCCGCTAAGTGTGCGTCGCTGATCCGAGATGTGGCTGGAATTAAAAGAGCAAAACACTTGAGCAAGCGTTTACTAACAGAGAAGCTTTCCCCATGCAAATCATTAGTGAACATGAGTGTGGCCAAGAGATCTAAGCAACTACCAAATGAAAAGGCAGGGCTGGCACACATGTGGATTAAACAGGAAGAAATCTGGCCCAAGGTGAACAACAATCTGTTTTGTTCTTATTTTTAGATTTAGTTCCTCAGTATTACACCTAAACCACAGGTCTTAAGTGGTTTTTGTTACTGCTTATTTAGCAGTTACCTGAAGCTATAATTAGTATCCGATTCACAGACAGAAAGAGCAGAGTTCCCACACAGCACATGGTGCTGACCCTTTCTTAGTAACATTTGATGAAGTCCTCTGAACTCTCCATGAGCCCATCCACCTTCACATAAATAACATAAATTAATAACATTTTGTTATTGTCTTAAAAGAAACTGGAAGTTCGCTTATCACTTTATTTTCATGTTCTGATAATAGTTATTTACTCTTATGCCTACACTCTAATCTCCATAGTAACCAGAGTGAACACTGCACTATCTAGAGAAAACTGTCATTTATCATTTAAAATTTTCTCACCTTGTCGCCATCCTTCGGCCCCTATGTCCATCCTCTCTTTGAAGCATACCCCATCTACCCAGAAAAACTTTCTTCCTTCTTCAGGGGACAGGCTATTTCCACAAGGTCTCTAGAGCTCAACAGAACAACCAGGGGCAAATGGCACGACCAGGCTCATCATGTGTTGTTCTGTTCTTAGTTAACAGTCCTCATTACCTAAAGCTGTCTTACTCTATGGATTTGCTGACATGGTAGGTATCTGGACAGTCCCAAGAAGCAGAGGCTCACTTCCTGTTTCTAGCACTTAGCAGTTTCAGACTGCCTGTGTGGTATCATGAGATAGCCCGTGTGTGTGTATAAAAAATTGCCAGGCTTTCTGTTTCTGTGTGTTGTTTTTAATACTAGACAGGTTATAAGGGGTCCTATTGACATTAAGGTCTCGCCAGTCCTCACATTATAGACAACTGCCTTTCAAAATAATCAGATCTCCTTTCTAGTCACTTATCCAGCTTCTCTATTAAAATCAAAAGGAAAAGAAATTCAGATTTTCTAGCTAGGCAAGTATACTGCTACTCAATTTAATTAGGACACACACACACACAACCTGTTCATGGTGTTACATATGTAACAGTAATCAGAAACAGCACAAATCCCGCCCCCCAGGACATTTAAAACATACAGGAGCACATACACATTAATGGCTTCTTCAAGCCAAGAATCAATAAAAACTATTAAATGTTAAAAAAAACAACACATTTTTGCAAACCTTAATACCTAGTTAAAATGTCCTTTAAAAAGATATTTTTTCTTTGTGTATAGATGAACACAAGTATGCTTTTTGGGTATATGCAGAGGCCAGAGAAGGATGTTGAAGGATGTTGGAGCCCTTGGAACTGTTGTGATAGGCATTTATTTGCTGGATGGCTGTCCTCTTCGGTGGGTATGGTCCTCTTAATTCTCAACAAGCGTTCTTAAGTTACTAAGCCATCTCTCTAGTTCCCTTAATGTGTAGTTTTTAAAAACGACTTCATTCAAACTATTGTTTCCAGTTAAGTGAGATCCAGTCTCACAATGATGTGAGTTTCCCCCCCAGATATTTCTAGATGCTCACCTAATACTACAAAGTATGCAAGCAGTAACTCCCTAATGGTCAGCAGCAACAGTCTGAACCAATTACCATTAAACTCTTCAAACTGTTTAAACTGTTACACTACAACTCAACAACAACAACCACACAAAATTCTTCTGATTAAAAAATGAAACTTGAAGGAACATTTCTCCAAAGATGATATACAAATAGCAACAAGCATGCAGGGACACACAGCCTTAACTGTTATCCTTACACCTACAGATGGTTACTATCAAAACAGAAATTAGGTGATGGTAGCAGAGTTGGAGAGCTGAAGCCGCTGGGCACTGTGCACAACAACACAGGGAACACTATGACAATTCCATTAAGAAAACATGAATTATAAGACCCTATGATCAGGCAAAATCATTTCTGGGGGAAATCACCCAAAAGAATAGGAAGGTTTCAGAGAAGTCACAGATAGCCACATCCACAGCAGCTTCCAACATGAAAAGGGTCATGGATAAACAAAATGGGGTACATAGGTTTATACCAGAGTATGACTGCCAGTGTTCAAAGGGAAAGCATTCCTGCCATGTGCTACTTTGTGGATGGATGAACACTAGTATATGCCACTAGATGAAATAAGTCACAGAAAAGAGGAAAAAAAATCCAGAGTAGTCAAATCCCTAAAGACAAGAATGGAGAGCACATGTACAAAATGATGCAGACAATAAATTCTGCAATTTTCTTTATCAAACTTGGTTCGTGTGTGTGTGTGTGTGTGTGTGTGTGTGTGTGTGTGTGTGCAGACTTTTCCTGTAGAAGAAGGAACTCCACACTGCAACTGTGAATAACTGAGGGTAAGGGGAACAAATTCTTATATTAATGTTGGGGAAATAATAGGGTTAGGGACCTTAAGGGTCCACAGACCTTGCCTTGGGAACCACTGACACCATCACACGCTCTTCAGTCTCTTCAGCTGGCTTTTTCGCCATCTCTAGTATCACTATAATTAAAATTCAATGTACACACTGAAGTGGGCTAGAAGACTGTTTCCTCCTACACAGAACACAAAAAGCAAGTAACTTTCTAGATTCTACTCTCATAGTAAACACTAAAGTTAAGAGTGCATGTCTAGTCAAGTATGGCTGTTTGCATCTATAATCCTAGCCCTCCAGAGTCTGAGGCAGTGGACTACTTACTAACTGTATTGGACACAGTATCTTGCTGATCTGAACCACCATTTGGACTCCTCTCTTCAAAAGTGCTTTAATTTACAACTATAATCCATGTCCTCTGACAAATGAGACAGCCCAAATCTATAAAGAATACATACCACCCTTGATGACATACAGCCAGGGTGCTCACAAGATTTGTTCCTGTCCTATGAATACTCACGAAAGCTTTGCCCTAGAAAGCAGATAGACTGAAATCCTGGGTCAGAAGATGCCTACCACCACACAACACCACCAAAGCATGCAGTTACAGTTTTCTAAGGAGGCAGGAAAGCATTTAACATCCACATTTCCAGGAGGAAGTCTGACCTCAGTTACACTAGGAGAAGTTGACAGCCAGGTGTGTGGCACACGCCCACCATCCCAGCTAGTCAGTCAGGAGGCCGAGACAAGAGGACCAACCATTTGAGCTCAAGCACTGGAGACCATGGGGCTCAAGTGAGCTAGTAGTTCTGCCCTAGAAAGTGTTATAGCCTTAGATCCTGTCTCAAAAAAATGCTGAAAAAAGAGAATTAAAATGTAAAACTCTGTGAAAATGGAACTTCATAGAGAATGAGAAGACTTTTCAGAACTGTGGGGCCTAATTTTCAAATGGCACAAAGACTTAAAGGCAACTTTGAAAGAATATACATCAGTATTTTAAGAAGCAGAAGTTAGCAGCAGCAAAACATTTTGAAACATATACTTTTAAGTAATATTAACTTGTGAATGTCCTACTTAAAATTGTCATCAATAATCATTACCTTTAACTTAAACTTTGTGCCTTAAGGGACATTTACAAGGTAACCCTGAGACTACAGGACAGAACAAGTTTTCCACTTGCAAAGCTTACTGAAGAATGGACTCTCATCCTGGATGCTTCCAAGGACATTTAGTGTTTGCAATAGACAACAAGCCAAAATGACCTACTATTTCCTGAGCTGTCAAGTCAACGTGCCATGTCAATGAGCCAATGACCATCACAGACAACATGAGCAACTGGAAAACCAGAAATCTCTAGGTCAAAGATCCATCTTTATACCCTTCGTAAGGCCCTTAACTGTGATTCCAAACCATCTTCTCTGGGTCAGTTTCTGTGTTTATAAGTGGTAAATGTATATGAGGTGCTTGAGGTCTGATAGAAGTAACAAACACTAATAATGAGAATCAAAAAGCATTCAATTGCCACTTTTTAAAATAAGGTTTTTAAAAGAATAACTTTAAAAACTTACCAACTCTATCAGGGAGGACTTCAAGTGCAGAAACTCTTTCATCTTTATTAAGTTCTAGTCCATAAACACAGTCAAATCCATCATACTTTATAAGATACAGGGAAGGATTCACGGGCACCTGGTCCAGGACAGTCCCCTTCCACTGGGTGACAGGGCCGTTGCCCTCTCTCCACCCATGCTGAATCCTGCAGCCTACGATGTTCCGCCGGGGCTGGGACACAGGTTTGCTTGGTCCCACACTGGTCCGATGTTTTCTGTATTCACACATACAATGTATTATTCTCACAAATATGCATATCTGGACTCAATACAGTTACTAGCTTGCATATTCATCATTACACATGACCCTAAGGCATGCGCAAACTCCTACTGGTGAGCCAGAATGTCTGCAAGTTTCCGGCCAGTCTGGACTGCAGAGCCAAATGTGCTTCAAAAACAAAAAGCTAAAGAGATGCCTCAGTAGGTAAGAGCATTGGCTAATCTTGCAGATGACCCAAGTTTGCTTTCCAGCCATCATATGGTGAATGTCCTCTTCTGGCCTTCTCAGGAATCAGGCACACATGGAGTGCACAAACATACCTGATGGAGGCACTCCCAAACACAAAATTAAAACAAAACAAAAAACCCCACGATTTAACATTTTATTCCTCTTTATGCCCTGGTAACCCTGAAATAAACTAACCAACACATAGTTGGACTACAGAGTTCACTCAGAAGCACAATTTCCTCACATACGAGAATAACTCACAAGCACCTTTTAACAGTTTATGAAAAATAATAATGTAATATTAGAAATACTGCAGCAACAACAAACCAGTGATTTAAATATTTACACGAAATGCTAATATTTTGGTTGTGTGTGTACACACATGCACATATAAGAATATGTGTATCCATGTAGAGGCTAGAAGTTGCTATCAAATGTCTTACTCTGTTGCTTTCCACATTATTTTCCAAAAACAGTCTCTCACTGAATCTAGAACTTGCCATTTAGGCTAGACTGGCTTATCAATGAGTTCCCAGGATCCATCTATCTTAGCCCTGCCCCCAAACTAAGGGGATTACAGACACAAGCCCCATCCGAGGACCCAAGCTTAGCTCCTTATGCTTATTCAGAAAGCACTTTACACACTCAGTCATTTTCCCAATGCCCATCCTGGTTCTTGATATGGGGGGTGGGAGGGTTAATTACACTCTGAAATACAAATACAAAGGGTAAGACTTGGCTTGAATGTAACTTGGGCCAAACTAACCTGACAGATGTTGCTGTGTGCCAAGAGCAAACAGGGCTGAAGAGACTCACACATGGCATTTCATAATTTCTTAAAAATTTACTGTCATTACAATAGCTAAAGCTCTAATTATATACATAAAATAAATTGAAAGGCATTTACTGTTTACATGCACTTAGCCCTGTCAAAGGTCCTGGAAACAGTGGGTCTGTTGCAAACATAAAGAAGGACATCTGAGGCAATTAAGCACTGAGCCGAGAGGGAATGAGAGCTGAGGCAAAGTGGACCAGGAAAGGGAGTGAGGCCACGTGTAGAACCTCTAAACCAGACACTCCCACACTCTCCTCACCCATCTTCTGTCCTCAGAACCTTCTGAGAAAGCAGTACACTTTCCTCCAAGGGAGAGAGAGCCATGTCCCCAGGCCATATGAGTACAAAAGCCTAACTAAGCAGGGAGCCAGGTAAGAAAGTCCAGAGACAGGATCACAGCAGACACAGGTGGCTAAAGGGAATCTTGTTTTAAATAGACATCCAAGCAGAGCATAGGAAGCATAGGAACTTCTAAGGTCACCTCCTTTCCAGCCCTGGGATCATGATGTACAATATACAAAAGTAGCTTAAAGAAGAAAGAAACAAACATTCTTGATTGAGTTTTGATAGGTAGTAGAGGTTAGCCAGGAAAATATATCCATGTAGTAGATAAAGCTATTACCAGCACTAAGCAAATAACAGAAGCCAGGTAAGAGAAGCTGTCCAGGTGATTGTGCCAAGAGGTGCCCAGATTAGGTGCCTGTTTCTGGGGTTGTCTGAGAATGTTCTGGAAAGAGATCAGTATTTGAACTGCTGGGCGAGGAAAAAGGATGTGTCCTCAGCAGTGCAAACGGGCTTCAGTCAATCTGCTGAGGGGCTGCACACAACAAAAAAAACAGGAGGACACCATCTTTTTATTCCTGCTGGTCGATCCAAGCAGGAACATGGTTTTCTTCTGCTCCTGGACTAGATCTTCCACCAGTGGCTCCTGGTTCTCCAATTCTGCATCAGAACTGTACCATCAGCTCCATAGTATCTCTAGCTCATGTACTACAAGGGAAGGAACTTCCTTGCCTCAATATTACATGATTCAACTTTTCATAATCTTTATATTCTTCTATCTCTTATTGGTTCTCTTGCTCCAGAGGATCCTGACAGAGGAACATGTATCACAGAATGGAAAAGTTGAGAATGAGACAATGTGAAAACAGCTAGGCAAGGTAAGAAACAGACAACCTGAAGGTTTTGGTGATGAGACAAACAGCAATGTGGGGGCTAATAAAGAAATGAGTAGTGAAAGGGGGCAGGAGGCAGAGACTGAGGAATAAACACATGGCAGTGGGGAAGGACTTCAACAGAAGTTGTCCACAGCCTACAGTCAAATGCCAAGGACCAAAACTGCCCCAAGTTAAACACCTCAAAAACTATACCCCTGGGAAGTCAGAAAAAGAATGGCTCATGCTGAGACATGCCACATAAAACACATCCTTTGCACAACCAGACAAAGACACCAAATCACATGTACAGAAAAACAATGAAATCTGGACAGCAGCATGTTATGCCAGAAGAATGAACTTGGGGCTCCTCTGGGAAAGAAAGCAAGAGCCAGAAGGGCAAGCTGACTTCCAAGCAGAAAGACCACAAGTAGAAAATTGTAAGCATGTCCAAAGGCAGGGAACACTCTTTTCATCTCTATGTGTCCCTTAGATGTAGCACCAAAGGCTGACACACAGCTCAACTCAGGACTGACAGGGAGTAACAGATACAGTCACTGTAGAACAATACAGAGGAAGAGAGGAAACAGTGATCCTTGAACTATGAAGGGGTACTTAGGGATGCACATGTCAACCACAGTTGACAACCCCCAAAGTTTCAGACACTGTAGCACCATCCTTTAATCCTAGCACTCAGACCCTGAGGCAGGAGAGTCAGGAGTTCTAGGACAGCCTAAACTATACAGTAAGACCCTGCCCCCCCCAAAAAAAATCTTAGCCAGGAATTAGCTCTGTAATCCTAGCATCCAGGAGGCCGAAACAGAGGAAGCCAAGTCTGAGGCTAGTCTGGAGTACACAGGGAGCTCCAGGCTATCCTAGGAACTAGGCAAAGAAACTCCCACTAACTACCTTTCTAATAATACCAACATAAACAGCATATATGCACACAAGCATGTGCACACCACAATACATTTGTGGGGGTCAGAGTTGGTTCTGTCCTCAGACATTACATAGGTTTAGGGAATTGAACTCAGGCCACCAGGCTTGCTTCGCGAGCACTTGTTCCCTCTGAGCTACCTTACTAGTTCCCACATGATCACTTTTTATATTGCTAATTCAGGGAAGACAACTACACCCTCAAGGATAAGCAGCAATGGAGGGTGTGACCCTGGCAGAACTCATAGGATTTGAGCTCCCCCAGCAGCAAGAGGAAGTGGCTGAGATGGCTGCAGTGGCACAGCAGCTGGCTCTGATGGGATTAGGGTGCGCTGCTGCACTTTGTGCTTACATGTATCTGAAAATAGTAATCTTTAAAGTCCTTTCGTGGCCAGGTGGAGGTGGCGCACGCCTTTAATCCCAGCACTTGGGAGGCAGAGGCAGGTGGATCTCGTGAGTCCGAGGCAAGCCTAGTCTACAAGAGCTAGTTCCAGGCTACAAAGAAAGCCTGTCTTGAAAAACCTAAAGGGGGGGGGGCTTTTCGTGAATTTTTGGTTGTGTGACTCACAGGTCAGTCTCATAGTATCTGAGAAGACAAAAATTATGCAACTGCCATCTATACTGACACAGATTTAGCACAATTCTCAACCTCTCTCTCACAGAACCAAGATGATAAAAAGAGAAGAAAAGCTTCAATAAAGCTATCAAAAGTTTGTAACTACTAAACGACACTCAAACCCAAGAGGACCACAAAACGTGCAGTTTCTAGGGACAAACATCTGCCCTTCTAAGGGATTACACTTGTCTTAGAACACCAGAATCTTCTCACTGACACTTTTTACCTTTGTCTTCGTGCAACCCAGTCACAAGCCTTCATTCAATTTTTATGACCATGTCCCAGAGAACTCCCCGTACAGGAACAGGCTCACAACAGAGGCTGTGGGAGGTGCCTCGCCGAGGAAAGGATGTGAAGGATTCCACCAGCACACATACCACTTCCTAAACCCTAAGTAATAGACATTGATATTTCTGCTTACAATTGCTTTGTCTATTCAGGATGTTTGGTACTTCCACATGAATCTTGAGGGTGTTTTTCCAGTTTTGCAAGGAATGTCACTGGGATTTTAATGGGGATTGCATTGAATCCAGTTTTTTTACAGGAGCAATTCTGTCAGTCCAAGTAAATCATTAAATAAAACAGGAAGGCAGTATCTAAAGGTAGGTAGGCCTATTTCACTCCAAATGTTTATTCTAATGCAAACCATAGTTGGGAACCATTTTGTTTTTATTTTTGATTTATTTTATGTGTACATGTGTGGGTGTATATATGCCATGGTTTGTGTGTAGAGACCCGAGGACGGCTGGCAGGAATTAGTTCTCTCCTTCCACCATGTAGATACTGGGAACAGAACTCAAATCATCAGGTTTAGCAACAAGTGTCTCTTTTGGCTATGCCATCTCACCAGCCCTTTTCAATTTTTAGAGGCAGGGGGTCACTCAATAGCCCAGGCTGGCCTTGAACTCACATTGATTCTCTGGCATCAGAGTCCTGAGTGCTAGGAGCACAGGTGTACAGTACAACACTGTGGACGTCTGAATAAAAATGGCCCCATAAACTCATATATTTGATTGAAAGTCTGGTTCCCAGTGGATTACTTAGGAAGGATTAAGAGGTGTGGCCTGGTTGGAGGAGAGGTGTTACTGAGGGTGAGCTTTAACTTTCAAAAGCCCATGTCTCACTCCTTCTGTTTAAGGTATGCAGATAAGATGCAAGCTCTCGGCTACTACTGGTGCACCTGCCTGCCACTGCTCTAGCATGCTTGCCTAACCTGCCACAACACTCCCCACTATGATAACCAGGACTAACTTCTGAAACTTCAAGCAATTTTTCAAATAAATACTTTCGTACAATAACTAAGACATATGCTCGGTTCAGGGTACCATTTTTTATCTGTTTACAGAGAGAATCCTCCTGGATCAGTAAGGCACAACATGCTAAAGCCTCACCATGGAGAACAGCAATACCTCAGGGAGTGTGTGTCTAGGGCTTTACTGAAAGATAATGTTCAGCAGTACATCTTACTGACCAAGTAATTAAGGTCTATCCCTACACTGAAATAACTATACAACTATTAAAATTATAGGAAAAGAGACCCGGGATGGAGCTCATTGGTGGAGTGCTTACCAAACACAAGCCACAGGTTTAATCACTAACTTCATGAAAGAAAAGAAATCTAAAATTGTAAAAATTAAAAGATATTTTCCCCATTTGCTTGAAACTTTTTTTTAATTTAAAGATGTTTTAAAAACACAAATGTAAGCCAGATTTTGCTGCTAACTCTAGGGTCTTTCTAAGGAGGGTAGAGATGTATTCAGGTTGCTTGCAAGCCTTGTTTGAGGGTCACTGCCCTGTTCAAGCAATTCTTTGCATCTCTGTGCTTTGTCTACTATATAATGAACTCCAGACAAAGAAGAAACAGAAGGGATCCAAGAGAATGTAACGTCCTGTCCCAAGAACTAAGCACAATTTAGTCATCAGATTTGTTCAAAAGCAAACATGGAAAAGAGGCTATCAATCTGAGAGGGCTGAGGGGTGATGGGATAGACAGGATATGGACGGAGAGGCTGGAAGAAGAAAAAGAAAGGGGGGAAGTGATGTAACTATATTTTAATTATGACTACATTGCATAAAATCATCAAATAATTAATAAAAATATTGTTTCAAAAAGAGAAAGACAGCTGGGGGAGGGGTACACATCTTTTAACCCCAGCACTTGGGAAGTGGAGACAGATGGATCTCTGAGTTCAAGGCCAGTCTGATCTACAGAGTGAGTTCCAGGACAGCCATGGCTGTTACACAAACAAACAAAACAAAAAGAGTCAGAAAAAAAAAAGGGAAAGACAAAAGAACTCAAAGTTTGGAGTGTAGGGAAGTGAGAGTGAAGAAGATGGATCTCTGGGAGGGGCGAATATGATCACAATACATTTATGAAATTCTCAAAGAATTAATAAAAACTAATAATTTAAAAGTAAACACTGAAATTTTCTCAGCTCTACAACTGTTCTAGAATCTAGTGGCTGAGAGACGACCCGGTGGGTAAGGAGCCTCCTGAACTAGCAGGGAAAACGTGCCAGCACTCACATCCCTGGAGCAAGCTGGCTAGATTAACTGAACCGGCAAGCTCTGGGTTCAAGTGAAGAACTCTGTCACAATATATAACAGAAAACACCTGCACCTACATGCATACACAAGCCCTGCCCCAAGCATGTTGACTACACACACACAATGCTGAAGGACTGATGCAAGAATATTTGCTCTTATGATGAAAGAAAACTCATTTCTCTCAATACTGGAAACAAGTGACAAACAGTAAGCTCTGTATGAAGCTCTCAAAGGAGAAATCTTCGGGGGAGAGAGTATCTTTCAAGTGAGACAATGTAAAACATAAAGGGGAAGGAAATAATGGAACAAGAAGGATTAAATAGGTCAGGGATGAGAGGGCAAGGTAGAGAAAGGAATGTGAGAAGGGATGATGAACATTAAAGGCCTTTAAAAACCATTTATCTTACATGTCTGTGTATGGGGACCAGAAAAGGTAGTAGTCAGACTCCCCAGGAACTGCAATTAGAAGCATTGGTCCTAATCCATGTGGCTGCTGGGAGCTAAACCCCATTTTCTAGCAAGAGCATTTAGTGCTCTTAATTGCTGAGCCATCTTTCCAGCTCCAAAACCAACTAAGAAAAAAACCCCAGCAGGTTGAAGACTTATACAGTGGAAGCTTTATAAGACCAAAGGCATTAGAGAGTGGAAAGATCTTCCGTGCTCACAAACTGACAAAAATCACACCGTGAAAACAAAAGCTGCCTACAGACTCTGTGTACTCCCCATCAAAATCCCAGTGACATTCCTTACAGAATTAGAAAAAGCAATCCCCAAACTGATATGGAAGCAACAAAGATCCCAAATACCACAGCAATACCACCTAATCAAAATAGTAAAAGGTCCCCAGACCACACTCTTTCATATGTGGTCCCTAGATTTTAAGTTTTCCATCTCTGAGGGAGTACAGCTAATACTAGAAAGTAGACGGTGAGAGGGGCAAAAAAAAAGATTTTAAGAGTAGATTGGGGACAAGAAAAAATATGGCATAAAAGTTGAAGGAGGGGGTCTGAGGGAAATATGGTAAGGGAGGACAAGAATCAAACAAAATGAAGTACATATGAAAAGCCCCAAATAAAATCCATTACTAACTCTAAAAAGAAAATAAAAAAGGTAGCCAATATTTAATATACCATGTGTATACAATAAGCCTGTCAATTATCACAGTTCCATTAGTCAGTCTGTCGTATACTGAACTTGGCTGCATGGATGAATTACTGGTGATTCTTTCCAGTCTAGTTGGTACTGTTATGCCAAAGCAATTTTTTCTTTGGATTCTACAAAATTTAGAAGAAAATAGTTAAATAAAAATTGTGGTCTTTTTACAAGATACAATTAGAAACTTGTTTCTCTGGCGGCTGCTGTTTTATGTAATTTCTAGGTGTAAAATAACAGCACAATAACAAGATGAAATAGAACAGTTATCTTCATGAAAGTCACCATCAGTTCATCTACACACTGAGGAACACCACTGTACATGGAGTTAACTCAAGGTGACAGAACGGTTACATGTTGTGACAGATTGAAGACCATTAACATTGTGGTCCCCCCAGATACCTTGGATACCTCGTGGTTGCCTGTCTAACCTTAGTATTTATGACACAAATGACCCATTTTCAAGATGAGGAAGAAAGCAGGAAGCTCAATGAATATGGTGTGGTAGTTAACCCACTTCTAGACATAGCTCAATTATTGATTAGTTGTCAAGCTTCAGACAGGTTTCTTAATCTCTTTGGGCATCAGTTTTCACATCTATAACAAGAGCTCATGACTCCAGCTCGGCAAGGGTACCATGAAAATGACATGAGACCACACCAGAGATCAACAAGGAGGGGTAGTGAGTGATGCTCTCCATTAATGACTGGTGTTTCTATCTTATTTACAATTTGCTCCTTGAGCTTGTATATTTAGGTGATATATATATGCCTGAGTATGGGCATGCACGTGTGTATGGAGGTTAGAAGCTGACACCTGGTTTCTTCCTCTGTTTTGATACAAGATCTCTCACTGAACCTGGAACTCAGAAGCTTCCACGGAACCACCTGTCTCAGCACTCCCACCACCTCCCCAGCACTGGGCTTACAGATGTGCACTGCTGCAGCTGACTTTTTACAAGGGTGCTGAAGTTAAACTAGGGTCCTTCCTATGCTTGCTTGCAAGGCAAACTTTATAAGCAAATTAGTGGATTGGGTGTGGTAGTGCACGCCTTTAACCCCAGCACTTGGGAGGCAGAGGCAGAAGGATCTCTGTGATTTAGGCCAGCCTGGTCTACATAAGTTGCGGGTTAGCTAGGGATTCATACAAGAGGGACTTTGTATGGGGGGGGAAGAGTTTAAACAAATTAGTAAAACACATGACACCCCTTTTTAAAGAGAGTACCTTGAAATGGAGATCTATCCCCCATTCAAATGGAGGAGGGAGAGTTAACATACTATATAAGAATAAAAACAAGCCACTGTAACTAAGTTCATTCAGATGCTTTCCCAACTGTATTTTCACTCAACACAACTTTAACAGCATCCCAAACAACTTCATGGAACAAATTCCAGAAAGGTTTGCTTGATGTTAGCCTCTCAAACCCAGCAGGTATCCAGCCCACAACTACTACACAGATGATTTCCACTAAAAACAAAATGAAGAACACAGCTATAGCAATAGCCTAGCCTGTTAAGGCCCTGGATTAGATCCCCAACAGGGACAATGATCAAAATACACACATGCCATTTCCTCCGTGGAGATAACTCCTGAATTCTCCTGGCATGGCCTAGGGACACGTGTGTGTGTGTGTGTGTGTGTGTGTGTGTGTGTGTGTGTGTGTGTG
>LOJH01003471.1:27662-38938 GCA_001685095.1 Ellobius talpinus | reverse complement strand
CTCTCTCTCTCTCTCTCTCTCTCTCTCGCAAACACACACCCCTAGGCTTGGCCAGTAAGTTCATTGTATAAGTTTCCTCACAAACTAGAAGCATATTCATCCCCTAACCAAAACTCCATTCATCGTAACAGAAAGTTACTCATGTTGCTAACATGCTTTTTACTGCATCTCATTGTCTTTTTAAGAAAGTTACATGTATATTTTGGTTATCCTTACAACTGAGGATATTAATTCTTTCATTTATTCCTTCAAAACGTTCGCCAAGCACACACTACTCCAAGAATGTTTTGCTAGGAGATAGTTTAACACCCTGAGTACATGGAACAGTGTGTGCGCTCTGGGTACAGTTTCATTGCTTGAATATCTGTTGTTTATCTTTCTGTTTAATGAGGAGTTAAAGCCATCTGTACACTTGTCCCCAGCAGTCCTGCTTCCAGGGTCTTCTGACGGCTTACTGAGAGCTGTCAAGTTTCCTCCAAGAGTTTAATGCAGTGTCGGTAGTAGGGGGTAGTGATTTCCATTAACCATTTGCCAGACCTGCGGGTACAGGCTTCAGCAGTTACTGGGGGAAAGAAATATGTAAGAGTAGAAGCTGCTTTATTACAATATAGAATACACATTTGCTCTGGAAGCCTTCACATTCTCGGGAGGAAGAAACCGTCCCTGGAAAGAGTGTAACCCTGAAGAAACCGTCATTAGAAAGAGTGTAACCCTGAAGAAACCATCACTGGAAAGAGTGTAACCCTGAAGTGACCTCAACATCAGTGTCTACTAGTTGTAAGGCCACTTTTCACATTTGACTTAAATTAGTGAAACACACGTAGAGAGTGGGGTGTTTTATGTATATGTATATATATAACTATACACATATACATACATACATACACATATGTATATATACATACATATACTGGAATATATATGTACATATATATTCATTCCAGTCATACATAATATTTGGAAAATGCAAAATGCAAAAAAGGGAACCCAAAGGTACAATTCTTGTCATTGAAAACACATACAAATTTTAGTCTTATCAAAGCTTTAGGATTTACTTTTCTGGTGTGTTTTAGGTCAGGGACTCAGGGCAATAAGGCATGGAATCATTAAACCTGCCTGCCCCTTTTGCTTTTGTGTCTGTGATGAATCTCAAGGGGTGATTTCTCTCAATGGTTCTGTTCAACTGATCTTAACTGAAGCTGAACAGTTAACTGAACAGTTCTTAAGATTTCCAAATTATTATCACTAATCAAGAATTAGATGTCCTTTTTTCATTTCATATTTTTCTTTTTTTCCTTTTCTTTTCTTTCTTTTTTTTTAAAGACAGGGTTTCTCTGTGTAACAGACCTGTCTATCCTGGAACTCCCTCTGTAGACCAGGCTGGCCTTGAACTCATAGAAATCCTCTTACCTCTGCCTCGGAGTGCTGGGATTAAAGTGTGCACCACCACTGCCCAGCAGGGTTTCTATTCTTGAAATAATTTGTTTGTTGTGAAACTGTTTAACATCTTTTCTTCTCCCTCCCTCCCTTTTCCTCCCTCTCCCCTGCCTCTCCCCTTCTTCATCTTGCTAATGTTTGTAAAGGCAGAAAAGGTTGTTATCCTTTCTCTGCTTTGTAGTGATGATAGTGAGGCTTAGCTCAGCACCACTGGCAGAAGGAGAAGTTAGGGCATTTTCAGAGCATTCAACTGGTTTGGCAAAGACAAAACTAGTCCAGGCTTTATTTGAATCATGATCAGGAATGCTGGATTGAGCTCTGTAAAGTAGCTGTAGGGCATGGATGTTTGTGTGCACACATGAGAGTGTGTGTATGCGAGTGTGTGTGTGTGTGTGTGTTTATGTGCGCATGTGGTCACAAATGCCCATGTGTGGAATATATGAGGGTTTGTGCATGTGTGTATGCAGGTAAGCGTGCTCCTATGGGGAGGACAGAAAAGGATGAGTCCTTCCTTGTCACTCTCTTGAAACAGAAAGGTTTCCTAGAATCTGGAGCTAAGTTGTCAATCAGCAAGCCCCAGAGAGCTTCTGTTTCCATCCCTCGCAGTACTGGGGTTATAGGCAATACCCCACTGTTACAGGCATGCAGGGATCTGAACTCTGGTCTTCTTGCTTGCACAGTGAACACTCTCTCGTCTACTGAGCCATCTCCCAATCCTCTGGGTTGTTTTACCATCTCTATAGTGAAGGCAAGTTGCTTTACTTGAAGAAAGTTTGAGTTACTGGAGAGAGATCATATAAATGACAGTGAAGTCTCTCCTAATGAGGTGATTTGGAATAATGAAGGTAGCAAGTGAGGATGTTAGTGATAAAAATAGACTGAAAGTCACTCTCAGGAAAGGAGCAGAGAGATGGAGAGTGGACCACCCGGCCTCTGGGTATACTTAGAGGAAAATATCTTGGTAGGTGAACTTAGGCGGGAAGACCTACCCACTGTGGGTGGCACCATTCTCTAGGCTGGTGTCTTGGATGTCCAAAAATAAAAAAGGATAAACCGAGCTGAGTGCTAGCATTGTTCTCTGTGCTCTCTGCTTCTTGACCTTGGACACAATGGGATAAATCATCCACCTTAAGCCTCCATGGCTGTGACTTCTGTGTGGTCATGGGCAGTACTCTCAAACCGTGAGTCAAAATGAACCGTTTCCACCCTAACTAGCTTTTGTCAGGTGTTTTGTGGTAACAACAGGAAAACGAGCTAATGCAGACAAGATCAAATTGGTAAAGCCCAGAGGTGAGACAGTATCTTCAAAGTAGTTGGAGGAGGAATAGAGAGACCCTTTCAATGAGAATGACTCCCAGATTTTTCTCAGACACAGGAAGTCAGGTGATGGGAAAGGCGGAGATGGAGGTGAGGTGGCAATGTGAGAAAATAACCTAGAGCTTCCTTCACAGAGCAAGTGACATTCCAATAGGAAGGGAAATAGAGTTTCTAAATATCTCTAGCAGAAGTGTTTGTCGTCAGCGTACCTGTACTACTAGGATGTCAAGGGAAGGCCATCAACCAAACAGAACTTATATCCAATAGAAACCCAGATATGCAAAGGAAAGAACATGGGGCTGATCACTGTGAGTAAATGAGAAACACTTTCCTATTATTTCAATCTCTTTAAGTGTTAGTGGACTGTTTAAATCAAGATAATAGCATTGCATGGTAGGATTTACAACACGAGAGTCGCAAAGGCCGGGAAGCAGCAATGCCACAATGCTTTGTACTCTCTTCATTTTATGTGAGGTACTGGAGCATCCTTTCAAGGGAGGCTGTGATAAGATCAAATGTGGATGGGTGGCTGCAACACCTGAAAGATACGGCAAAACAAAAAGCTAGAGGAAAGATACAAAAGGAAAGGAATAGGGTCATTCTTTTATATCACCATCTAAGGAAGAAAAAGAAAATAAGAAACAGACGTAATCAGGCTTTTAAGGACAAGATGAGATTGAATGTGGCTGCATCAATAGTCCCAGGGAATGAAATGGACTGAAAGCTACTTAAAAGAATATAATTGTTCAATTGGGTAGATTAAAACCTACTATGCCTCTGTGAAGAGGCAAGGAAAACAGAGTGCGGTACAGAAATTCCAACACCACGCCTCAACGACTGATAGACCAGAAAATAAGTGTGAACATAAGAAGACACGAATGTTATCGTGAAACAACGTGACCTAATTGACATCTAAAACACTTCAACCAGGTCCCACCACCAAGGCAAGAGGTCCAGGCAAAAGCTACCCCTTTCATCCCTGTGGGGAGTTGATTGCTGCAACTGTGGAAAATGATATAGAAGTTCTTGACGGGTTTGAAAATAGAATTATCGTTCGACCCCCACAGCCTCTGTTCTGGGTGTGTGCCATCGCCTCGCTCAGGTACCTGTGTAGCCACATTCTTCACAACATTATCCGCCAGAGCTTAGACATGGACACGGAGATCATGACTGGTGGATGGATAAAAAAAGCAATTGTAATGTGTAGAGTCATCCTTTATATGGAGATTCAGACATTTGCCACAGCATAGAGTAACCTAGAGGACATCATATGACATTAAATAAGTGGACACCAGAAGAAAAATGCTGGGCAGTTGTATTCGTATGTGGAATCTTAAAGTAGCAACAGAGCAAACAAATCTATTGAGACAGTGGACTGGTGATTGCGGGGGGGGGGAGGATACAGGGACAATGGAAAGAGGTCCATCAAAGAACATAAAGCTTCAATTATGGTGAATGAATAATCTAGAGATATATATAAAAGCAAATATATAGTTAACGATATTGCCTCACATACAAGGAATGTGTTAAGAGAGGAGGCTTTAGGCATTCTTACCACACACATGCACAAAAGAGGCTCTGAGATTATGGATATGCTAATTTTATTCAGTGCACTATTTGCATATCAAAGCATGGTGATAATCTTATATATACAACAAAAATGGGTAAGCCTGTCATCCAATAGCAACAAAGATGACATTATTTTTAAGTGTATACAGAACATATATCAAAACTCTCTTCTGAATCACAAAAAGTTTTTTG
Source organism: Ellobius talpinus (assembly GCA_001685095.1). Lineage (NCBI taxonomy): Eukaryota > Metazoa > Chordata > Mammalia > Rodentia > Cricetidae > Ellobius > Ellobius talpinus. The sequence continues at coordinate 34,423 of LOJH01003471.1, read as the reverse complement.
AAAAGAATTTATATTATACAAAGCACAGCCAAGGCTCCCTAGAATAGTGTAATCACGTTCACTTAATGAAGAGTGTGCTCTTTGTCTATGGTAAGATTCTAGTGTAGAGATACTGTATAGAAATGTACTCAGACAGTCTTCAAACAAATACAGAGTAACGTGCATAAAGTTTCTACCATATTCTTGCTCCTTGCTTAGAAGTTCTTTGTGAACAACCTCCTTCTCAGTTTCCTGATCCAGTGTGATACCTATTTGGAGATAGCAGGTCAAATAAAGATAGAAACAAAGCCAGAATCTTTCTCCAACTTTGAGCTATCTGGGGATGTAACTTCAGAAAGGAAAGCTGGAGAAGATCCAGGTATCATTTAAGAACGGTCCGACCGAATGCTGCGTCAGCGTGCCCACTCCTTACTTCCAGACGTGCTCCAAGATTTCTGAGGCAAATATCTGGGAGTTGTTTGTGACCAATGAGGATAAAACTGGCCTTGAATGAAACAGCACAGAATGAATAAGCAACCACTTAGGCAGGCAGATCTTCCCACAAATGTCAGTAGGGTTCCCTCTGGGAAACACTTGGCTCTGTCAAGAGTCAGACTACTCCTGTTTTCATGTACACTCTTAGGACAGATCTCTTCAAATGTGCATCTGAAAGACATTCAATACAGCCTTGCTTAGCCTTGCTAAGAGGCCCAAAGTGTTATCTACAGTTCAAGACAACTTTGTCTATAGGAGAGGCGGTGAATTCGGGGGTGGGGGGAAGGTGGAGGCACGGGAGATGTGGGAAGGAGAAAGGGGAAGGGAAAGAAATGATGTAAATACAATGTATTTGTGTAATGAAATCCCAGAAACTAAAATCAATTAAATATGAGGGGGGGGAGAGAGGGAGAGAGGGAGGAAGGGAAGGAGAGAGGGAGGGAGGGAAGGAAAGAGAGAGATAGAGAGAGAGAAAAAAACTTGTTTTGCCAGGCATGGTAGCACAGGTCTAGGCCAAGACAGGAGAACTATAGCCTGAGCTACTGCATTCCAGACTAGCCTGTGCTACTTGGTGAGATCTTGTCTGAAAACAAACAAACAAAAAAGTAAAAGTATTTGAGAGAGTGAAGAAAATCGTCTTTTGCATCTGTTTTCCCATCAGTTTTAGTTTCTTATGAGGCCTCTGTTTTATTAGGCACAGTAGTTGTCTAGTAATATTAATCATTCCTGCTTTTCAAATGCATGTTTAAACAGAACGAAGCTAGATTCCTTTGAAATGCCTTGTTTAAAGCAAGTGTACCTTTGAATTCTCGGTGAATTGAAGGTTTGAGGTATTATCCTCACACACATTTTTCCTCCTTCTGCTCTGATCCTGCAGAGCTCTCCCGAGAATAGAACTTTGTGTCCGGAAAAACCATACACATTTAATGGCCTTGAAAGTATACATCACATCTAGCCACATAATTGAAAATAATAAGGCCACAATAAATGGGATGGCCCCGGGGTAAAACACCCAAGGGATTCAGTTGGTGTCACTTGGCATCAATGTCCATGCATCATGGTAATTGAGGTAACATAACCAATTACCACATTTTAATTAGAGTTCTAAGGACTTGAGAAAAATTGCAATGGTGAGCCAGCTCACTTTTGAGAAAGAAAAGAGAGAATGAAATAAAAGGGAGGGAACCTGACACGCTACCTTGCTCAGGACGTGCAACAAGGGGGCACTATATAAAGCCCCCTGTCTTCCCCTTTTCTTTCTTTCTCTCTGGGTACCTTCTCACTTTCTCCGTATTGCTATTGGTGGTACATTTTGAAAACTAAGAACCTTTAAATGCTGTTTTTGACTTAAGTAATAGTATCCTCACCCTGATCTGACTAGTGATTTTACAACTTTCTGACTGAAGACATTCTTTAGAAGGTAATCTCAGACTATAATTTCATCTCCTATCTAGGTGTTTCTCACATTGTAGCCTGAAGAGTCATCCTAGGTATTTAAATTGGTATCTAAACATAGTGGCATATTAATAAGGTACACATTTCTCTGGCTCTGGTCATTAAACAAAAATAGACTTAGACTCCACCCCCCTTGAACAAAAATGAAATGCAGAAGGAATTACTGCATTTAGAGAATAAATTTGACTTGTGGCAATTATTTTTATAAGGCTAGAGTTTAAGTGAGAAACCTCCTGTAAAATTTTACCGCTTCTACATAATCAAGTAATTATGTAATTACTTGTACTTAATTACTTACAAGAGAGATGGTTGTTAAAAAAATCCATATACATGTCAAAATCAGCTTCCTTCTCTAGAATATTTCTAGCCAAGCTCCCAATATCAAAAGTTCTTTCAATAGCAATACCTGATAAATAGTTTCATTTTACAAATCTCCCACTATTTTCTCCAAAGATATGAAATTTCATCATATAGCTATCTATATACCCCTCTCCTGTTTCTCCTTACGATCAGAGAAAGATGGTGGGGGAGGGAGGGAGGGGCAGGAAGAGAAGAATAGAAGAAGAGGAGCAAGAATAGGAAAAGAAAAGAAAGAAAGAAAAGTTAAATTATAATCGAATGTTAAATATAAGATGTTAATCTGAGGAATTTTCAATAGAAGAGTGAATTTCTCAAGTGAAGTAGGAGGTGTTCCTTTTGCGTCGCAAACAAATGCCCTGATTAAGAGCTTGGCCATTAGTTGTGTCACTGTGGCTAATTACTTTTCTTTATACACCTTCGTGTCTTCATCTGGGAGACAGGAAAGACTTTCCCTGGCATAATTAAAGCTTTCTGCCAGTGCCATCGTTACCGCTGCTAGAACCACCATCAGCACGTTACTCTTGTGGTTTAGCAAATCTTGGCCTCTAAGACCAAAAGGGCTGCAATGCCTGCCTCCAAAGTCTCCTCCCTTTGTAGGTCCAAAATTTGAAGACTGAGTGTTGTAGTTGCCCAAACAATTCTAGCTCCCACCACCTCCACAACTGCTTCTGTCATCACTGAATCCCTTATCGGCATCCCCACTGTCACCAAACCTACCACAACCACCACAGCTGCCACCAAAGCCACCATGACCACTGAAGCCTCTTCCATGACCATGATCGTCATTACCACCCAAACCATCTCCAAATCATCACCAAAATGATCAAAAGGATCATTTTGATCTTTTGGCTGGATGAGGCACTAACCATCTCTTACTTCCACGGGGTTTTTCTTACTTCACAGCTGTGGCCGTTCTCAGTAGATTTCTGGGTGATGACCTTATCTGTGGAGTCGTGGTCATCAAAGTCATGGTTTAAACCACTTCCATGTTCCCATACTGTACAAAATCATCTCACAGATGCTCTTCCCTGTCTTCCTTACTGCCAGCAATGCTGAGCTTTTTCGGTTAACTGGGCGCCTGGCTTTTGAGACCTTTCTCTTGACCCAGCTCTCTTTGGCTCCACAATTCTTCTAACCACCTTGTGTGGCCTCGCATCGATGGCTTCACCCAGCTCTTCCACAGTGGTATAAGTGAAAACCCAAAGCTTCTGGAGCATTTGATCTTTGGCTGTCTTATCAGCACACAGTTGGTGAGGGGTCCCCATGGCTCAAAATGGCTCCTGAGACCCATCTGTCTGTCGTGTGCAAACTCAGCTCTCCGTTGAAGAGTTTATGGAGCTGTTTGAGCAGCTTAGAAGACTCTGCTTTAGACATGACTGAAGGCAGACAAGAGATGCCAGCAATGCTTCCCCTGACACATCAGTGGGCAGAAAGGAGAAAGTCAGTGGGCATATTCACAAGCCTTCCTCACGAGTCTGTCTGTGCCACACTGCCTGGAAGAGCAGAGTTAGTATTTGTGATTAGTAAGCGTGCCGACAGACGACAGGGACCCAAGCAGGAAACCTCTTCTTTTTCTTTCCACAGAGGACTTTTATTTTAAAATCTTATTTTTTCTTTTATTAGTATTTATCAGTAGCACAGAATAATGGGTTTATTGTCATATTTTCATGCATTTGTATAATGCAACTCGATCACATCGTTGCCTTTTCTTGTCCTCCTGCTTACTCTGCTCTTCCCTTTGCTCTTCCCAAACACTCCCGCTTATTTTCAGAGCTGGACGTTTTAGGGTCGAGATTCCACACATGAGAGAGATTATGTGATGTTTGTCCTTGAGTATGGCTCATTTTCCTTGGCCATGGTAATCTCTAGATCGTGCCATTTTTCCTCAGATGATATGATTTTATTCGTTGTGAAGGAATGCTTCCCATTGCGATTATTTTGCATTTTCTTCATCTACTTGATCACTTTCTGTCGGCCATTTGGTTAGGATTTTAAAATTATTATTATCTAATCTCACTGATCCTTTTGCTATTTCCAGTCAATTTATGAACCCAGTAAAAATTTTCTTCACTTATTTTGCATTTTTTAAATTTCTATTTTGTTTGATTTTTTTATTGGAGGTTTGGTCTCTTCTCACATTCCCCATGTATGCATGTTATTGACATTTCCATTTGAGGCTTTAGCACATTAATACATTGTTTATAATACATTAAATACCATGTGTAGCATTTAATGCATTTAATACATAGTTATTTCAAACTTTCTGGTAATTCTAAAATCTGTGTCCTATCGAGACTATTTCTGATGCTTATATCTCCAGATGTTACCCCTGGCCCCTAAGCATGCCTTATATATTTTGTTGTTGTTGTTGAAAGATGGAAATGGTTACCAGGTAATAGAAACTGAGTTAGTGAACTCTCCATGTGAGGTTTATGTTAATCTAGCTAGGAGCTGAGCTGAATCTCATAGCTCCAGCCAGAAGTCTTTTGTGCTGAGCTTTAAAGTCCTCTCTGTTCTTGCTTTTGTCTCTCCTCTTATCTTCAGGATTTCTTAAGAATCTTCTTCAAACATCTTTTATCACTTTCAGCCCTAGTCCACTGTTGCACTGGAGCCCTGTTGCTGTAGTGATAACGGATGAGGGCGCAGATGCATTCTCCATCGCTGACTGCAGTTTCTAAGTGTGCTGTGTCTTTGTCCTGTGAGCTTCCCCATTGTCTCTGAGTTTGTCCACCTGTTTAGTTAAGACAGGAAGATTAGAATCACCAATGGCCATCTAGATTCCATCCCATATTAGCATGCTCATCTCCACGTACTCCTCCAGTCTACTGTTCGTAAGTGCGTCTGACTTAAAGGGTTGAAATGGTGTTGGAATTATGCCATCCCCCTCATCAAGGATATGTTGTAATTCCATTATTCTTAAAAATCAAAGCCCATAACCTCCCAAGCCTCTACTGTTGGATCCCCACTGTAACTGAAGAAACAGTTTGGACCATTTTGTCTGTCTGTCTGTCTATCTATCTATCTGTCTAGACAAAATAGTCCAAAATGTCTAAGTTTTATTTCTAGAATTTAATTTTAGTTTATTGGTGGTTCTGTGTGTGCTGTGTGTATATATACATATATATATATGTATGTATGTGTGTTTGTGTGTATGTGTGTAATATATGTACATATATAAGCAAATATATATAATAAAACAAGTTATAAGTCAGTAAATAAAATAGTCAGCCATAATGAACATTCAACCTAACTAGTCAAGAAAGACATGAAGAGTAATATTGTCATTGTCCTCAAAAGTATTTATCTTTTTAAAATTTATCCACAGATAATTTGAGCTATTCATATGATGATATCCTTATGTCATCTATAAATCTGACTCCAACATGGAAGTAATATGACATTCCAAAAGCGTATGCTTCCAGTAGAGTTTTAAGAATATCTGAAGTGATTAAAACTCTCATTATTCATAAATATTTTACAGCCTAGAACGTTTGATACAGTGCAGAGCAAGATGTCTGTATAATGCTGATCATGCCTTGCATGCATGTTACAGTTCTGATTTTTAATGTGATCACCGTGTCCTGGCTTAAGTTCGATGTTTACTGGGCTTATGTCAAATATTTTATATTATCTGCCTTTTAGTTTTCTAGATTTAAAGGAATTCTTGTATTAAAATACATCATCTAATAAAAGAATAGTTTTTCTAAAATTTCCTGCCTAGCTCTTGGGGGTCAACTTGAAAACCCCTTCACCCCCCAGTTTCCCTCTGAATACTCTGGTCCACATTGATCTTTCCCCTTTCTTTATTCTCCCTGCTCTACTCTGCTTTCAAGTCCAGTTGCTCTTTTTATCTTATTCTTCTCTCTAGGCAATCACACTCCACCCCTAGCTCCAGGAACTCCAGACACACAAAGTCAGGACTGCAGCTCTCCAGAGATCTCCCCAAGGCATTTCAAACTCTGTTTGTTCAAAAGAAAAATCTTAATCTTTCCTGACAAACTGTTCTTCTTCAGTAGTGTAGACTGCAAGGAAACACAGCGTCAGCTCTTCAGTGGTGTAAAGGCAAAGAACGGGGTCTCCTTCACTCTTCGGCCAGTCTGTCCCTTGCATCCAGTTCATCATCTCGGCTAGTGGATTTTATTTTATGAAGGGCCCTTTCCTTTAGGCACTAATGCCACCTTAGTCCAGGCTGACAGAGTCTTTAGCCAATGACTAGTTTGCATAGACTATGTGAGCTATGACTGGTTTGCAAAGCCAGCCTTCGGCACACGTGAGCTTTGTTTGTTCTTATCAGTCCCTCTGCCATGGCCTTTCTCGTATCTTCTCATATCTCCTCTCCACTCTAAAGCCTATGGAGTCTTTTAAAAGTATTAATTTTTTTAGCCGGGTGGTGGTGGCGCGCGCCTTTAATCCCAGCTCTTGGGAGGCAGAGGCAGGTGGATCTCTGTGTGTTTGAGGCCAGCCTGGTCTAC
>LOJH01003471.1:10317-27651 GCA_001685095.1 Ellobius talpinus | reverse complement strand
CCAGGACAGGCTCCAAAGCTACAGAGAAACCCTGTATCGAAAAACCAAAAAAAATTATTAATTTTTTTAAACCCCCTTTCTGTTTGTCTGGGTTTATTTCTAGCCCAGTATCTGCTCTCCCTAGAGGCCAGACCCTCTGCTTGCTGCCAGGCCTTCAAGGGCAAACTTCTTCCTCTTACCACCAAGCCTTGTTCCTTCTGCCTTCAGGGTCCCTCCAGCCCTTGGCTCCCTCCCAGAAAACTCTTAGAATTCTCTCAAAATTGACTACAATTCCATTTTTCAGAAAGATTTCCCTGACCTCTGAGAATAAACTGAATCTCTGAGATTCAGTTATATATATCACAGATTATAATCTTTTATATCATAGATTATAATCTGACCCACTAGCTGCAAACCTATCTTTTTGTACTTTGTACATGGTGATCAATAAATTTGTTGAATATGTAAGCATATTTTATCAATGTATGTTCATGGCATAAATGAATGGAGTTGTTTAAAACTTAGTAATACTTGCCTTAGGGTATTACTTATTTTCATTTTTATCCCAATCTGCCATTTAGTTCTTATTGAACTACCTCTACACCTTCTGACGTGTTCATGTTTTAACCAACCAAAGAAGCCTCCTATTTCTTTGTGCAGAACTCTTGTCTTGTGTTTTGAGTTGGCTAGCCATGAACTAAGATATTAAAGACTTATAGGGCAAGAATCCTGGAGAGAATACAGACTTTTGCAGTGGCCAATTGCTTTCTTGCTTCCTGCCGCAAAAGAAAGTCTGTGTTAGCATTTTCTCCATGTTATGACTCGAAAAGGGACATGAAGCACTGGTCTAGAAATACAGTCAGGGAGCATTAGTGCCAATCTGTTGATCATGAAGTCACATTTGCAATCTGATTTGAGAGAAAACATTTAAGTGGAAATGCCACGAATGTCAAATAATTGCCTCCTCTTGCTGCAGGAAGTTCAGACACACTCTGACTTTGTTTTCCATTTAGGTCTAATAGTTAGGTCTGTCGCTTCCCCTGAATTATGTTTACAATTTTTAAATACATTTATGACTGAGTTTACTGAATGTCAAATAAGGATATTATGTTTAAGTCATGGGAGATTGAAATTAAGATATCAAAATTGAAAAGGCAACTTTTGTGTATAAAAGGAAGTACATAAAACATTATAGATATAAGCCCATAGGCTCAAGATGTCAGCGCTAAAGCTATTTTAGCACACATAAAAAATATTCTTCCCATAACCATAAAGTTGCCAGTTTATTATTGTTGTCTTGCAAATACACATTGTATTCTGAATGTTTAACCCATTTGCACGCATAGATTTTTGTTGATTCCACTGGGTTATGGGTTAGGAGGGAATGAAACCCTGTGCGTGCCTGCTGTATGGTTCCTGCAGAAAAACACAGCACCGCTCTCAATGAACTTCCAAACCATATACACTGACAATAAGGCAATATTGGCATAGATGAGACAATAATTACTCCAAACTGTGTTTGGGATGGAAATGGCAGCATCTGTTACAAAAGTAACTACGGAACTGTGAGATGCTCCCTGTGTGTTCAGTGTCTGGGCAGCACGCTGTTAGGTCAATGCATGTTTGTTAAAGAAATAAGCGACTGGTCAGGTATACCTCTGATGTAAGAAGCAAATGAGAGAGAAACCTCTGAGGACTAAGTGATTTTGAAAGTATTCTTTAGAAGAATTTATGACCGAATTTTGAAATTTTTAGAAGAAACTGAAACCCACACCCATCCATCCATTCCTTCACTTCAAAATGCTGATGAGTATCTACCAAGAGCAAAGCTAAGAAATCACAATAATGTAGAGTAAAAAATATCCACTAAGAGTTGATTGTTTGTGTTTCCATGTGTGTGAATAAGGGTGGCTTGGTTTTATGGATGAAGCAATACAATGCAAGGATTTATTTTTAGGAGGCTCGGTTTGGAGGGGCTATGTAGGATTATAGCAAACACATCGTTGTCTCCAGTTTCATTTAAAGTTTTATGACAGAGTTTTCATAAATTTCCACAAGAGCAGTTAATAGTCTTGTAAGTCCGAAATCTCTTTTGCGCATCTGTGTTAGTCAGGTTTTGTTTTGTGGCTCTGACGAAATGTTGAGAAAATCGAAGGAGGAAAAGTTTAATTTGGCTCATGGTTTCAGAGGTGTGGTCCATGTTTAGTCAGGTTCCTTGTTTCTGGGTCTGCAGAAAAGCAAAGACCTAGTGACAGAAGAGTGTGTTAGGGTGAAACTGCTTGTCTCATGTTAGCCAGGATAGAGAAAGAACAAGGGAGGGCCAGAGACCTAGCCCCCAAGGTTGCATCACTAAGGACCCCCTCCCTTCCACTAAGGCTCACCTCCCAAGAACCATTGAGTTCTGCACCCTTCACTACCAGTCATCAACCAGAGGCCTCATGATGAAATGGCTTCCTGGTGTCCCCCTCTGAATTCACCTCTGCCTTAAGGATCAGCCCTTCAACAGACGGTCATGACAGGAGTCCACTTGCTTTCCTTGCTGCGGTGGAGCTCCCGTTTTTGAGTTTGGAATTGTGGAAATAAAGGGGTTTTCGTTGGCCTAATCAAAGTAATCTTTCAGTCGTTACTAAAAGGAAGTGCTTTTTTTCTTCACTTGGTGAGGTATTTCCAACTCCCTTGTCCTATATTTTAAATACGAGTCTACAATAAACTTTGATGATATTTATCTGATTAGATGAATCCATGGGCCCTGATTTCTCTCTTTTTTTTTTAGCCTTGAGCAAGAATAGCTATGACAGTTGCTCCTGGGTGTTAAAGGTCTACAAGCTACTAAAAGAATCCATTTTGAAAACATTTTTGTATGTCAGTCAATCTTGTTCAATTTAGGATAAAGACATTTTAATGTGGTAGAGAGCAAAATATCTTCTATTCTCTTTATCCCTCAACCTCCCTCTGTCATCCTTACCTGTATTAGCTCTGTTGGCTCATCTTACGGCTTTTGCTTCTCCCAAAGATGGGAACTGGGGAAAGGAGTTGCAGCAATGCTATCCAGGGAGCAACCTCCTCTTCCCTATGACACCCATCTTGCTGTGATCAAAAAAGAGTCAAATAGAAGCAACAAGCTTCATGTGCAGCAATGAGGACCAGAACATATCAGCTAAGGATGCTAGGCAAATCTTGCCCACTGCATGGTGCTTCCAGAAGCATCTTTGCTGGACCTTTGCTTCCTGCATCACCCCCTACCAGGGACCTCAACCCAATTAAAGAGCCCAGTGTTAGGCAGAAATAATCAGGGCTGGAGAAAGGGCTAGATGAGAATTCAGGTAGCTTTGCATTTTAAAAGACATTTTTGTAAGATCACTAATCCACCTAATCCAAACTGAAGACATTAAAACTGTTTTAGGCGACAAAAGCAAACCCGGGGAATAGGAGAGGTCCGGCTCACGCCTTTCTGCTTCCTTCGTTTCTTGTGTTACAGTTAGAAACAACCCACTTCAAATGCAGAAAGGGGCCAATTTTCCAAATGCAATTCCCCCATTCTTTTTTTTTTTCCTTAGCAGCACTCATACAGTAGCAGTGGCAAAATAAACAGCGATGTGTTGGATTTTGTTTCTCTTTATCTATATGACATTTGTGTCATCACCATCGCTCTAATCCATATTCAGGTCTTCATGTTTGGTGTGCAGTAATATGTAAATTATCTCGCCAGCTGCGTGGAGCAGTGTTTGTTTATTCTATTTCTTTTGGCACTGCACAGAACTGAATTTCTGCCAAAATGGGGCTGCTTCAGGGAGCATTGATGCTCCGGGAGGAAGTTTTGAAAGGAAGCGCACATCATAAGTCTTCACTCTGTGAAGCAGAAAAATCAAAACAAACTTTCTGTTTACTAAAATATCTGTATTATGAATGTAAAATAATGTGTTTGTTAAAATATAATGAGCTCGCTGCCCATCTCCTGGTTGTGTGGCGTATGTGGGCTTTGGAAATGAGGGCACGATGCTGAGAAAGCCGGCACATTTTGATTCTTGGAAAGAAAGTAGGTGAAATGAAATAGAGACAACATCTAGAAGTTTAAGGAGGGAAGAAATATTTTAGCATGCATATTAATCTTTGGAAACACATGGCATATACATGCATTTAAATGTGGACAGCTGTGGCGTTTAAGCGCTAAAAAATTTCATTAATGATGCATAGAGCTATCTACTTCTGTTGGCAGGCCTTTCAGTCTTCAATCTGACACCTCCTTTTTTATCCAGCAAGCTAATTTCCCCTCTTTTGTGAGGAGTAACTGTTTTCACACTGCTGCTTGCCCAGCAAGCCTCCGTATTGTTTCAGGGCTAATTATCTTCTCCGGCTTCACCTTCCCCAGTGAGAGCAGGACAGTTCCTCCAGCACTAATGAAAGCTAGGTTTTATGGGTGCGTTGTGTAAATAAATGTAAGTTCTGATCGGGCCAACATAATAAATGAGTTCCTAAAGTTTATGGAGATGCCGCTCATCTAGTACTTTGCTAAATAATGAAGCAAAATGATTAATTTGGTAAAGGGGAGCTTTAGATTTGCAGGAGAAAAGTAAAGGTTGTTATCAGTTTAATATGCAAGCTATCTGCAGGCAAACACAAGGATTCTGTATTGATCTGGATGCCCCTGGTGGTCCCTAATGGCCGCAGCATCTACATAGAGAACGTCTTAAAGAGAAGTGCCCTGAAAAATATGACTGATCTGGTAAGGAGTGGCGATCATCTGGGATTATATTTTCCTGATTACTTCCAGTTTGCTAATAGAAAAACAACCACCAGGATTTGTCTAATAGAAAATGTTCGCTGTCACACTGAATGCAAGCTCAGCAGAGACACCAGTCATAAAGGACTGTATTGCCGGGGCCTTCAGGGAATGAATCCAGCAGGTGCGGTGTAGGTAATTAGCCCTGCTGGCTGCTCAGGGTTTTGCTTGTCTGTACCGTAAACTCAGTGTATTCTCCAAGTGGCCCTCTTAAGGATCCACACTCCAAGGGTTTAGAGCATCTAGATATATTCAGCTAAAAAGAGAGGATTAAATGCACCCTAGCCTCTAAAGATCGCGTCTTATTTCATTTATACAATCAATCTGTATGTAAGGTAATTGTCTTGGATTTAAATTGATATTTCTTTGCTATAGAAATCTGTGCTTGTTACAGTTTAAAATGCTGACATGTAAAAGCTCCCTGTGAACTCCAGGAGAGTTGCATCAGTCAGTCTTCTGTTGCTATGGCAACACCGGAAGAAAAACACTTCAGGGAGCAAGGATTTGTGTTGGCCCACAGTTTCAGAGGTTTTAGATCAGATGTAATTGGCTCCATTGCTTCTGGGCCCAGGTGACACTGAGCATCAGGATTGGGAACCTGTGGCTAACTTCATAGAAGGCTGGAAGTGGAGAGAAAAAGACATTAAGGAGCCCTGGGATAAGAAATGCTCTCAGAAACATTCCCCCAGGGACTTCCTCCCTCCGATGAGGCTCTACCTCCTAATAGCCATCCCCAGTGGGTCAACCTGTTAATGAAGTTAGCATCCCCATGGCACACTGACTTTTCCCACCATCAGCCAGGGACTAAGCCCTCAACACTTGGGCTATTTTAATATCCAAACCACAAGATCCAGGACCGCTGCTTTTATTCCAATCAAGATGAGTCTTAAAATACATTAGGATTTCAGAGACTTTAGTGTTTTTACCTCAAAATCCCAAATGTAATTCTACATTTTTAATGTATCTAAAGATTCTATATTGTAAATCAGAAGTATAAAATTTCTTTAAAAACAGGTATTACCTGCTAGGAACATTCATCCTCAACTTTTGAGCAACTGTTCCAGCATCCAATGTAGTTTGTGAACTCTCTAGTTATTTTTGTGGGGGGAACAGCAACAGCTGAAGCGAGGTACCCTGGCAACCCCTCTGAGTGAGAAAGCAATGATATAAATCAAGATGTAGATACAAGGGTTAAACTAGATCAAGAAAATGAGTCACCAGCTGACCTGTCTATTAATCCTCACCCTCGAGCCAAACAGATTATGAATGTGGGGGGAAACAATTTTAGTTGACTAGTCCTGGTAAGATCGAGCAGGGACAAAATAGTGCACGCTATTGTGAGTTGTAGTTAATTTACTCACCCACACTGCCAACACTCTTTGCTTATTTTTTTTATCTGAGTGATGTGTTTTAATTTTTGAAGTGTGAATTTTTGAAGAAAGAAAGACAATCATACCCTGTTTGTCCAAGAGGAATAGGTCATTAAGAACAGTGATGTTACAGTGTTGACGCCCATGGTGTACCTTCATGGAAATGAGCAGATACAACGTTCTTTCGATGAGCATGGTGGTCCTTCCCCTTGTTTCCTGGGAATATGCTTTGAGAGCCCCTCACAGACACCTGATACTAAACCTTATGTGTTTCAGTACCATGCTGTTTCTCTATACATGAACATGGTACTACTGCCTTTTTCTTTTTAACCAAAGCTGATCACACACTGTAGCAATAGCTCTTGCTACTAGAGTTTTGAAAGCAAAACTAGCCCAAATTGTCTTTTCCTTTGCAATTTCAAAGTTGGAGGAGTTATTCTTATGGTACATCTTGGCAACTTCCATGTTCAGCTTTGCTTTTTCTTTCCTCATTGAGAACTTTCACCTTTTAATCGAACAAAGCACTCTATGGCATCTCTTTGGCAAATTCAAAATGCCAGCATCAGTACTCTTGTGACATGAGGCTTTTACAAACTAATGAAACGGGAGTTAGTGACTTGATCATAAGAAACAAAGATGATGAAGGCGTATGCTGAGTTCTCTACAGGTGAGGAGCTTATACACAATGGAAACGCTAGACAGATGGATGGACAGTCCATATCGAGGTAGAATGGGGCAGGGTAGAGTGAGCTTTGCTATGATACTCAGAAAGGTGTTCAATTTAAATTCTATGAAGCACTTATATCTAGAATTTCTCATTTAATATCTTCAGGCCTAAATTGACCATGAATTACTGAAACAGTGGACAGCAAAACTGCAAAAGGAAAAACAGCCATGTGTGCACTCTGTAAAATGCAGATGCGGGACAAAAGCCAACTCTGCTACCTGTTATCCCATGAGTGGCTTTTCAGGCGGACATCTGTGTAGGGGCAAGGGTTTCCTTGTATGTTATGCTACTTCTGGATCATTCTAAGAATTTTATGTCATCGTTCTAAGAATTTTAAGTTCTGATACCAAGAATGCAAATACCAAACAGCTGGGATAAGCCAGAAAAATGAGGCGAGAATGAAGCTCTTTGAGGGGAGCTTCTCCAGCCAGCCGACATGTGGGTCGCTGGTCCTTATATTTTTCTTTCCATGCAGTAGGCAAAGTCAGCACTACATCTCTACTCCATTTGGAATTCCTACTCATTCATTGAGGTAATTTTTCTTTTGAACTTCCTTTTAATTGTTTCAGGTCTACATAATACCAAAGAAGTAGGAAAAAAGAAATTCCTTTAATTAAAAAAACTTCCCAGTTTACTTTCATTCATATTAATTTTTAAACAATTGTAACTTTGGTACTGTCTTGAAGTTCTAAGAAGAATTCCAGGGTCTCCTGGGAGAGTGACTGAGAGGAGAAATCAAATCCCTCCCCTCTTGTGTCTATTCTGAGGGAGAACAAAAAATTTCAATTGTTTGCATGCAAAGCAATGACTAAGATAAAATAGTTTGTTTACCGGCAGAAATAGGCTAATTTATAGTTTCTTCTAGTCCAATATTCATAGTTTGATGAGAAAGTAATTCTGCCCTGTAATGGAGGTTAACAGTAAAGGACATGGCAGCTGGGCACAATGCGTGGGTGTCCAAGGTCTTAGCCACTCTGGAGACTGAGGTGAGAGGATCCTTTGAGCATTGGAAACACCATGGCCAATACTGGGCCAACCCTCTGGTCATGTACAAAGAAAACAAGGACAAAATATGAAAATTTATTTATATAAGAATTAAGGAGAAAAGATTGGTACAGGCATTGATTGATTTCCACCTAGCTTTAATATTACCAACATTGAAGATTTATATATAAATTATGAAATAATCTAAACATCCTTAATTTATCAGCAGAAATATATTGCTTCTCTATAAAAACACCATTTCTGTACCCAACCTCTAATGGCATATTTATAGGTGCTTGGTTTTCCCTCCACACACAGCTTTTAGTTCCAGTATACCAGCTCAGTGTTCTTTAAGACAGTTCTGACACTTACTATGTAGAGTTGGTACCGTGAGGGAAAGGGGAGTCTTGGAGGACTGTCCTACTACAGATGCCAACTCTGTCTCCTGCCAGCAGGCTTCCGAGCTCCTCAACCATCGCCTCAGGTTCAATAGTTTTTCTAGAAAGGCTTTCAGAGCTTGGAGAAATACTTACATCTTCCTGTCTGCTATAAAAAGAGGCAAATTCTGAATTAGCCAAATGAAAGATCTATGTCAGGTGGGTGGAAGGCAGCCCAAAGCTTCCATGCCTGTGGGCTATACCCTTCTTCCTGTACCTTCAGATATTTAGTACCTGGAAGCTCATTCGGTGTCCTTCAACAGTTTTAGAGTTTGAATCTTCAGGACCACCTTTCTTTCCTGGTGGTGTGCTAAGAAGAAAGTTTGAGCCCTCACAATTGATGTGTAAGATGACCAGCCCCACCCTGAGGCCATCCAGGACCCCTTCTTCAATGGCCTCCTCAGCATAAATTCAAAAGGACTCTTCATGAAAACTGGAAAACCATGACTGTCACTTGGGAAATGCTCAGGCTTTAGGTTTTCTAGGGCCAGAACCTAAAACAGAAATAGAATATGATTTGTATTATTCTTGGCTTTGTAATCGAAGCAACACTCTTTTTGGGCCACCCCTACTGCTAAACTGAGATACCAAAAGAAGAGACAGAAAAGGTGTTCAGGGTTTTGTTTGTTTGCTTTGTTTTCCTTTGTTTGGTGGGGTTATTTTGCTTTTTATTTTTGCTTTTTTTGTGTCTGTTTTTCTGTCTGTCTGTGCATGTGTGTCTGTGTGCACACGTGAACTCTACTTTCTTCTGTGGAATTTCTTCCTACAGCTTCTGGGCCCTTTTGCTTATAGAACATCAAAATTCTTGGCAGCCTATTTCTCACAGACAAGATAAAACTGAAGCACTCAGTGGGTTGTTTGTTTTCTTCTGCTTCTCACTTGTCAAATAAACACACTGTTGGGTTGCCTCCTGTGTCTGGAGCGGTGCAAGAAGGGTTAGGACGATCAGAATTGGCTGTGCATTCTGAGACTGCTGTGCCTCCCAGTTCTGTTCTTCCCAGATCTGTGTGAGAGGGGAAGGAGGGTGGTAACCAGCCTGGCAGCCCCAGTGTCAGACTGGCTGCAGACCCACCTCCTTCAGGTTGCTCTCCAGTATGCCCTGTGCTTATAGTCTCATGTGCCAGCCTATGGACCTGGTATCTCTAAGATAACTGGTGTTTTTTTTCTTTAATTTGGTGGCTTTTTTCTGAATTCACACAAAAGTAGTCACTTCAAAGTGAATCACTTTAGGGTCTTTAGTTCGTGGACAACACTGTACAGCTACTGTCTCTATTTTTATTACATTTTCAGCACTCAGAGGAAATTTCAGACCTATTCAGCCACAGCATCTTTTCTTCCTGCTAAGAAAGAGCTCCTGGAAATCACAGTCTGCATTCTGTTTCTGAATTTGCCTCTTCCAAATATTCCTGAGATTACCTGTCTCAGAATACTTACCTGCTCTGGTAATAAGTGAAATAATATATTATAGCCTGCCCTTGACTGACACACATAGATCCAACCAGACATAGATTAAAACTATTTGGGGAAAAAAAACAAAAAACAAAAAACAGTCTCTGGCCTAGCTATATGCGGAAGCCTGTCAGTGCCCCCTAAGCAGTGCAGGGTAGCAGCCCCTTATAGTGTGTTTACACTGGAACAGGCGTTGGAAGAGGATTTAAAGTGCCGTATGTGTTCGGAAAGATGTCATTTTATACAAGACACTGCCACTCAGGGCTGGCAGCAGAGCTCTGTGGGTATTACACTTGCCTAGTCTGTGCAAGGCCATGGGTTTGATCCCCAGCACCACAAGGAACCAAACATTCTCAGATTTTGGTCTCTGGGGCATTTCTTGGAACATATCCTCCATGGATGTCAAATGACAACTGAATGTGGCTTTTTGTGTCTGCTGCCTGATTCTGCCCAGATTCTCGAGGCTATTAGCTTTTATATCTGAGCAGTGGCACGCCTTTAAAAGTCAGTGATTCTCTTGCTGGTTTTGCACAGCACAGTTTAACCCCACGACCTTTGTCTGTCTTCCCACAACAACCTGAGCGGCTGAGAGTAAGCCCTTTTCTCAATTCACTTGGCAATTTTATTCTGAGAGCCTGTTTTATGTCATAAACTATTTTGTATGCTGGACTATCCCAGAGACAGGATGGGCTAAGTTCCTGTCCTCGTGAAGTTTATTTATGGGAGGGACACCCCCATTTCCCATTGCTTTATTCGTTGGAACCACATCTAATAGCTTTTTTTTGACAACTTTAGATTATGTCTTTATTGGTTAATTCGTTGTTGCTGTGATAAAATATCCTGACAGAAAGCATGGAAGGAAGGATTGATTTTTGGCTTAAGGTTCAAGGAGGCTAGAATTGATCATGGTAGGGAAGGCACGGCAGCTGTCAGGAAAGCCTGGTGGCACCATCAGGAAGCTGGCTGATCACACTGCCATCCACCCACAGGAAGCACAGAGAGAAACGGGGAGCAGGGCAAGGCTATAAACCCGCCAAGGCTGCCCCCACTGACTTGCTTCCTCCAGCAAGGCTCCCCTCCAAAGGAGAGCTACTTCTTCAACTAGAGCCACCAACTAGGAAGCATGTGTTCAAATACAGGCCCCTACAGAGAGTGTTTCTCATGCAAATGGCAAGACTAGGAAATATGTTCATCTCAACACATTCCAGTGAGACTTGTGAAACAGCTGGGGTTTTGTCTGTTTTGAGCTTCTGATAAGATTCGGTATTGAAAAAGAGCATTCACAAGAACAATGCTTTTTGATCATTAGTGTGAGAGACTTTGAAAGCATTTTCTGAAGCATTTTTAAGCAAGTAACCTGAACATTATTGTCAATCCGATAGTGAGAAGGGTTGGGTTGCTCTCCCAGGTTAGCTGTAATAGAATTCCACAGACAACAGACCCAACTTTTCAAGAAAAGATTCTGTTCAATAAATAGAAAGCTCTTGAACTACAGGATGGCCAGGTGTCTTTCTTGTTTGCTTTTCTCCTGTGGAAGAGACCCAGTTATAGCGTGCAAAATGAAGGCATCACTACGTTTACAACGTGAATGAAGTAAGGCACCTAATCCGTATTTAACTAATTGAAGCCCATGTGTGCCTGCTAACCAGCTGTGGTAATGTAAATTGTGGTAATGTAGACCTAGTTAGTTATTTAATATGGAGCCACATCATCATCATCATCTCTCACTGTAGCAGAGTAAGATATGCTGAGAGCTACCAATCATTGTCCCCCACAAGTCTGCCCATAGGCATTCGCATGAATGCTCCCAACGGTCTGTGGAGTAGGCACAATATGCTGATAGACAAATGTTATAACTGTTTTTATAGGCACTAGATGATTTATAGTAGAGCACAGCTAATGCAATTGTGAGGGGTTCAAGCCACTTCTATGTGAGTTTCAAATTTCATACAGCTGATAAGTGGTCAGCAGCTTTCTTTTTGTCTTATTTTCTATATTTTTCTTGTTCGCTTGGAATCTATTATTCTCCACTCAATAAGAGACAGAGTAGTGCAAACTGAGAATTATTTTACAATTATCACTCTGCCTTATAAGGACTTGTGGGTGTTTTTTATTTCATTCTTACCTACATTTAATCTAAAAAGTAGCTAAATTTCTAATGCGTTTTGGTTAAAGTTGGTGGTTAAGAAAAATGCTGTACAAACAAAGAAATATATTTATTACATTTTGCTATTTCTCCTGGTTCAAATTTATTTTTCCAGCCATATCCCTGTATTCTCTCCCTTTTCTCCTCTACGTTATCCCCCCAATGTCCACATCCTCTCTTGCACACTCATGTGTATACCTTCTGGTGGTCCTCGTGGGCCATGTTCTCGGTGCTTGTTGTTCAGCCTGCTTATGAGGAGAGGCTGTGGAGCATTTAGCAAGTATGGCCTAGTTGAAGTATGGCACTGAGCATTTGGCCCCTTGGTTCCTGCCTTGCTCTTGCTTCTGGTGTGCTGTGATGTGTACCACCTCTGTCATGCATCCTTGCTGCATGCATCCTTGCTGCCATGCATTCCCACTCTCAGCATTCCTCAGTTGTCTGCAGTTCTGTGAGTAGAGATGAGCTTGGTGATCTTCCTTCTGTCCATGTTAGCATGTCTGTTGACGGTGAACCTGTTCAGGTAATGTTTCAGTGGCCATGGTGGGGAGGCTTCATGGGTGTAGGCTCGCTGACTTTCTAGGAGACACATTCTCACAGTGAACTTCCTGTCCCACTGCCTCGTGGAATCTTCCCTAGGCCCCTTCCCAACTGATCCCTGAGTCGAAAGTTCAGTAGTCGCATCATGCATCACTGGGCACTAATTTCCTGTGACTGTCTCTGTCTGTTGCAAAGAGAAATTTCCTTGATGAGGGGTCTTTGAAAAGAAACTAAAGAAACCTAGAGTCAGGCACATTGGATCTTTACCTAGTTGCTGGGTTTTTTGTTGTTGTTGTTATTGTTTGTTTGCTTGTTTGTTTGTTTTTCCTATTTCCATCCTTTAAGTAATAATGTGTTCTCATTTCTTATAAACATACCTAAAATTTTAAACCCATAAACATGAATTTTTTTAAAAAATCCTAGAAGAGCAGTTCTGTAAGACCTAACACAATTAAAGCCATGTGATTCAGAGGGCATTGATACAGCTAGGTATTGCCTACTTGGTCGGAATCTTGATTATTATTCTCACTGCTCCAAACACTTTTCTTTTAATATATTATGTTAATGTAAATAACCTTATTTAGAGAATAAAAGTAATAATATAAACTAGCATCAATTAATTCCATTTGGTTCTTGAAAAGATATGTAGAAATATCAGTGTATATGCGCTCGTACACAGGTGCAAACACACACAGTTATTTATATAGCACCCTGATTTAGGACAAAATTCTTTTGTCATGAAACTGTCATGTCATACTGACGGTTAAACAGATCTTCCAGGTAATTATTTCCTAAACATGGAGTCCTAAAAGAACATACAAAGCAGCATTCAAGAGCTGCAGTGAGTGGTTACGTCTCACTGTCAAACGTTAACCTAGTCCCCATCCTCCTCCCAAAGAAAAAATGGTTCCTGCCACCCAGCATAAGCCCCCCATAATGCCCTGCTGTACCTCTTCCAAGTAGTGTGGGTCACACACTAACTGGATCCACTCAGAGGAAGCCCTCCCCTTCCCTTGACAAACCTAAAAGAGGCACCTTGTGTGTTTCCTGGGCTCTACAAGGGAGCCTCTTTGTGTTGTTGCAGAGGCCAATAAGCCTCTTGCCTGAAGGACAACCCCCACCCCAGTACTCACCATCCTTTCCCTCCCTAAAACCCAACTGAAGAGACTTCTGGAGGAAAGAGCTGTACCTGAATGAATGTGTATCAGTTATTTCCACAGTAATAGGCTTTCCATTGGTTCCTCATTTACTGTCTGCCATTCATTTGGCTTTCTTCAAAAGCTCTTAGATTTCGGTGTGAATCTATTCAGACTTACCAGTTTATCAAGTATGAGAATGTGTGCATCTTTTTTTTTAAAAAGTTCTACGTAATTTCTTTACAAATTGCAATAATTTAAACAAGTCAAATACTTAGTTTGAGAATTATTGACTATGTTAAACTGTCACCAAGAAGATGAGTTGTGTCTATGTGTATTGCCTTACTCCCCTCCCCTCTGCCCCCAACAGTTGCACAAAAAGCAATTGTTTAGTTGTATAAACGTCCTTGTGTCCTTCCTCTTGGACATTTTTACTTCCTTCTTACCGTAGGGGTGTGTTTTATGGTTTAGGCTAAATTCCAAGGAAATTGAGATTTGTATTTAAAATACTACAGAATTTAATATAAAACCAGAAGGTGTTAGTGGGATTGAAGTCCAGGCTGCCCTCCTCCTGAAGGATAGAGTCCAGAGTTTGTGGGGAAGAAACTGGCTTATGCATAGTATAGTTGGCCATGAAGAAGATGTAGGACTTAGCTCCTCAATGCTCTATGTTCAAGGTTTTGGGGATTAAGGGGGCTTGTCTAGAGAGGGAAAGGAAAAGGCCAGGGAAGCCATAGGCTGTCATTGATGGTATGTCTTTTCCTTCTTTAGAACTTTCCAATGGATGTTCATAGAACCAAAGCCTAGGTAGCCAGCAGCAAGCATTACAATGATGCTGTGATACTCTGGGTCCTGCAAACCTAAGGAAAGGCTTATCAGTTAATATCATGGCCATCCAGGTGAAACATTTCCTTAGAATACAAAATGCTGGGCAAGAGGGAGGAGATCTCAACCTTCCAGAAGGGCAAAGGACAGAGAAAGAAAGGGGAGAGGAAGTGAAAGCCCTTTTGCCAAGGTCAGCTAACCAGGAAATGGTTGAGACTGAGTGAGGACTTCTTTAATCAGGAAGGTGCTGAATTATCAAGTCAGTGATTTCCGAGCAGATCCAGTCAGCTACTCCCTGGAAGTACTACACAGAGAAATTTGAGGAAGTTTGAAATGAAAAAGAGGTAAGGCAAAAAATCATAAACCAAGTTTAATCCTTTCATCCCAGTGGCTTTAGATCTGCTCCTTCAGGTACTGCGGAGTTCTGTCTTTCATGGGCTTGAATCTGTAAAGCCATAAAGCCGCATCTGCCCATGACTGTGTCCCAAGACAGAGTGAGCAGCAAGCATCACTTAGGTGCAGCTCCTGGCACAAGATGGCACAATTCTTGCCTCTCTGGTTGAGACCCTGTTGGAAAAGCCTCCACTGTCACACATCCAAGTTGAGCAGACATAACCAAGAGTTCCTCCGAAAGCCTAGTTTAATTATTTATCAGCACCGTCAGTACTGTGTCGGGCAAGATAGTGTTGGAAATTAATATACTATTTGAGTAGACTGATTGATGGCTCCTACAGCGGAAGAGTTTAACATTCACTAGCTATACCAACTGGCCCATTAGTCCTTCCTTTTATCAGTAAGCAAAGAATAAACAGAAATTGTAATAAAAATTCATCACAGCGAATGGGTATCTAAGCGGCTGTGATAAGTGGCCATGTACTAGATTAACTGCTAGAACATGGGCAGCAGGAAAGATCTCTGTTAGAAAAGATTTAAATAGCCTCTAATTAATGTTTACCTTATACTTGGACTCTTAAACTAAACTGGGTTATACAGAGAATCTCTTCCATATCCAGGATAATAAAGCACTAATGGCTGTTGTACACTTACTGTGTTTGGGAGGCATCCTTTAACTATCGGTCGTAGGAAGGACCGGGGCGTTGAGAATGTGCTCTAATGTGCTCCAGGTGAGGTTTTCTTCCCACCTCTGAAGAATAAAAGCACTGCGGCAGCCAAGATAACCTGACTTGTAATGAGAAAACTCTGGCTTATTAAAGAAATCGCCCCCTCCTTACCGACAAGATCACGAATTGTTTTTAAGAGTAAATTAGAAGCAATGGTGAGGATAGCCAAGGAGGAGGCAAGGAGCTTGTGAGTAATTCTGCACATGGTCAGATTTAGTTGCCAAATATCGACTACTTCCCTGGGGACTTAGAATTATTTTGTGTTTCATCCAAAGAATGATTTTGAAAGATCCGAAGAGCCATGTCTATTTTATATGTGATGGTATTGATGTCTCGAAAACTTAACGAACAGGGAATAAAGCTGGTGATCAGAGTCAGGCCATCAACTAGTTTGCTAGTTCTGGAGTCATATCCAGGCATCTGCCTCCTCGGCATAAGCATACGTGGAACTGAGGATGTTCTTTATGATTCTATGGTAGGAGCGGCCGTCAGGGCCCACAGTTCCCGTGTCACTTTCCTTGGCTCTACAATGTGACCAGATTCTGGATGACAAGTGGGAATGCTGTGGGAGCCCATTTAACAGCTACATATCACGATTCACATAAATAGCGGTAAAACATCCCAGAGAATATTGAGTTCTCATGAAGGGAGGCAGAGAACAGCTATGAGGGCATCTGGGCCATGGCATCCCTGGGGGTCAGGAACATCTTTAGATAGTTAGCATGTGGTACTGGAAGAGTCTTCTTGTAAGGAACATAGGCAGGACCAATAGTGATGGCTAACAAGAGTCAAAGAGAAATGTCTCTCACAAAGAGCGAATGAAGAAGAAAGGGATCGAGGAAGCAATGGCCAAGAAAGTACCCTGGAAATGTCAGCAAGATGCTGGTGTTGCTCATTTTGGGTCTAACAGGTGGCAGAGACAAGGTCTCATGGCAGAGCCCAGGAAAGAAAGAAAGAGGAAGGTGTGTGCTCTGATCTACGTTCTCAGGTAAATGGGAATTTAAGTGGAGAGCCCAGAAATCAAGGCAAGAAGGTTGCGATGCAACTGCAGGCCGTATTCGATGACAGATTCAGGAAGTAAACAAGAGGAGAATAAATGTACCCTGAGGAACTTCATGGACTCTTTAACCTTTAGATACTAGACAGTTTTTAACGGCTTTTGTTGCTTTTGAATAACACTACTAAAATATCTAACAAATAATTTCAGGGAAGGGGGATTTCTTTTGGTTCAGAGTTTCCAAGGAACACATTCATGGTCACTTGACCCCACGTCCTTGGGCATGTGGCGGAGGATTGTTATTTGCTCTGCTGTGCAGAAGTAGCAGAGAAAGGAGCAGGGACAAGATCTTCCCAAGGACCCACTTCAAGTGACACATTTCTTCCAGTTAAACCTTTCCCACAAAGCTCTCTCTCCAGAAGCTCCCAAAATTGTACCATCAAGTAGGGGCCATGCTTTCCAAACATGAGCCCGTGTGACAAATTTCATATTCAAGCCACCATGATCAACCCAAAACAAGATTTAAAATATAGTACAATCAACAGGAAATGGCAAAATCTGTAAAGGATCATGCGATAGTTGTATCTTACACGTGAATGTGCATTAACGCCTCAGTGACAATCATTGTTGATAGAAGAGCTGTCCCCACAGTGTTTGGATATTATTTCGAGGAGGGGTAGAGTTACTGATGCTGCCACCCCCAACTTCTGCTTCAATTTTATTTTCTAATTTTCAACAGGTTTATGATAGATAAAAGTTCTTCACTTATATTCTCTAATCTCTTTCTCCCCTTCCCTCTCTCTCTCCCTCTCTCTCTCTCTCTCTCTCTCTCTCTCTCTCTCTCTC
>LOJH01003470.1:11483-23263 GCA_001685095.1 Ellobius talpinus | reverse complement strand
GAGCTAGTTCCAGGACAGGCTCCAAAGCTACAAAGAAACCCTGTTTCAAAAAACAAAACAAACAAACAAAAAAATCCTTCCCAACTTCCTAGAGGCCTCATGATTACTCCCAACACCCTGTTAGTTCCCAGAAATCCCAAATGAACTCACAAGTGTCAAAAGTATCATTCATACTGTGCCTACAATTAACACTGTGAAAAGCCCCTAGAGCCTCGGCCTGCTTTCAGGTACTCCCTGCCTGGAATTGTCCTTTCTCTTTCCTTCATCCTGCCATCTTGCAAAACCACCACCACCACCACCATCACAAACTTCAGGCCCTCACCATTTCACCTCTATTGTCTGTTCTTGGTTTGAACCACTAAGCCACGTAAAAATAATAGTTATAAGATAACTAGGGACCCTGAGTAAAATAATTCTCCTCTTCTTCATTACTTTCTCAACTTGTCCCAAAGACTGCTTCCAGGGAACATGAGGTAGATAGGATATGTGGATGTAAAGGCACAGACTTAGGACTCAGATCCTGATTGAGAACAAAAAAATCAGGCACTCACTGGCTTGTTTGGCCTTTTGGGTGTAGGTGGTAGTAAGATCTTCTCCCACTGGGTGAGGGACAGGACCCACCATAGGGATGAGATGAGGACCAGGACGGAGTGGACCATGGGGTAGCAGAAGTGCTTCTGCAGGTGGTGGCTGAAGGGCTGTTCCTTCCTCCCAAGATGGGGAGCTCACACGGCTGTCACCCTGGCTGGGAGAGCCAGTTTTAGCAGGTACTGGTTCTGCAGGACTGTCAGACAGGTACACCTCATCAGGTGTGGCTCCTGGAGGGAAGGGCCTTGTGGGACCTCGGCGGCGGGTTCGGCGGGGTTTCTCCTGTGTGGCAGGGCCATCAACATCACTGTCTGTCTCTCCATAGTAAGCTTCACTGTCAGGAGGTGAACGAAGGCTCCCAGGCTGAAAAGCCTGGGGAGCAGGAGCACCTGGGGGCTCCGGACTCAGCGGAGTTAGGGGTGACAGCACCTGAAGGTCCCCTGGAGATGGAGATTTCACAGACCCTTCATCTGCTACCCTGGATGGAAGAGATGAATTTGAAAGAGGGTCTAATGGTTACAGGACTAACAGCTCTGGAGGGACGAAGGGGCAAGGCAGGGGAGAAAGGAGACTGGCATATGGCTGGAACAGGTAGGCTAGGAGAGAGGAATCTGACCAGACATTCAAATACCTGCTCGACACCCCATCCCTCAGCTGCAGATACATTCCATTGGGATGTATATACAAACATTCTTCAGCAAAAAAGTAACCAGAAATAGGTACGTGTTAGTTACCGAAGTCAGGTCAGTGAGACATAGAGCTGAGACAGGCAAGATGAGACCCAGGCTAGAGAAAAAGGAGGAGAGGACTTCATACCTCCTCACAGTGAGGACGAGTTGATGTCCTGAGGCATCGATGAGGGTCATGGCACTGGCATGGGAGAAGTTTGTGCAAGAAACTCCGTTGATCGCCAAGAGCTGGTCCCTCTCTCGGAGTCCTGCTCTTCCAGCCTGGCTCCGTCTTCGGATCTAAGATGTTGGAGGAGAGATTGTGGATCATGGGGAGCTCCAATGAGAATGGAATGAAAGGACAGAAAGGGCTTTCTTGTTGTTGTCTTGTAGGGCAAACAGAGTAAGGAGATGTCTGGGGTGCAACTAAAAAGACCTGCCTAGAGGTGTTCTGGGAGATTGTGACACCAGGCTATCATTTATTGAGATCTCCCTGAATGTTAGACACTGCACTGTATGAGATATTGCACCTAATTCTTAGTTTATACAGTTGGTACTATCGTTACCCACGTTTTACAGCCCAGAAAGCTAAGCCTTTAGGGTAAAACTGTAAGGCTGATGACTTAATCAGCAAGTCTAGCACCTAACCTTGCCTAGTAAGAACATGGATATGACTTAGGGAAAGAGGAGCATTGAAGGCATTGGCAGGGCAGGGCAGGGCAGGGCAGGGCAGGGTTGGGCTGGGAGAGACTGCCTTAGCTTGTCACACATCAAATTAGTCAGAGAGAAATGGGAACCTTCCCTACATTCCTGAAGTTTGGAGTAGAGAAGCTCACACATAGGGGAGCAAATACTAGATGAGCAGACTCAGTCTCTTCTCCCACAGTGCTGAAGCAGGGCCTTCCTTTTGCTCTGCTCCCTGAAACCAGAATTGGCTTTGCTTATAGTCCTCCAGGAGCTTGTGGGCACAGTCTGCTCCCCTATAGCCTTGAGCATGCTTACCTGCCCACTTGCCCACTACCTCTTCTTCACAACCTCCCACTCTGCCCACCCCCACTGGCCCAGAAGGCCACCACATGACTCTTCCCAAGTTCCTTTAGGTTCCCCTTTTTATGAAATAGTACTTTAGGGGCTTTCCCTTACCTTGGATACCTGTAAAGGTTTCTTCTGTTCAGCCCCCCCCTGAAGCCGGAAGCCCCAGGGTGCTCCCCCTGCTAATGTGACCTGTACCTCCTCCTCAGCACCCATTGCACAGCTTGGCCTGTGATCTCTGGAGTTTGGACAGTGTCCCTCAGAGACAAGTTGAGGTGCTGGTACCCTGTCCGGCCTGCCTATCCGGCTGTCCTGCTTCTGCCGACCCAGGCCTACACACACCACACGCCATAGGCAGGCAACTTGGGCCTTGGATCAGTACAGTCCAGTACACATGTCCTGTCAATCACAGGTTGCTTAAAATAGTTGCCGGCTGTACTCTTCTCCCTCCCCCAGCTATTTTACTCCTAAAACTAATTATAGTACAAACTCCTGCCCTCCATGTCCTCCCTTCTCCCGCACAGGCCTTTTTAGCCAGGGCTCGGTATCAGATCTGTGGGACTTTTGACTAAGTACAATCTTTCAGGCACCATACCTTCTCCAAAGCCCACTGCAAAGTGAGAACAGTAGGAAGGATTCAATCCCAGAGCTAGCAAGAAGTGACAGGGTCTGCTCCCTAAACTCCTTAGGGAAGAATGCTGCTTTGAATTTACTATTGAACCTGAACCTGTTTGTGCACTGCACAGGATGTTAATTGTGGAAAGGATGACTTTTGTGAAAGAGTAAGAGTTTAATCCCAGCCCTCGAGAGACAGAGTCAGGTGACTCTCTGAGTTCCAGACCAACCTGGTCTATAGAGCAAGTTCCAAGACAACCAGGGCTACACAGAGAAATCTTGTCTTGCAAAACAAACTAACAAAAAGAGTAAGTTTATACATCGAGTGGCCAGATATGAGGAAGTGACAGACCCAAGCCTCAAACCTTCCTCCAAAGGGGACAGTTAAGGAATATGTATAAGTTAAAGACATCTGTTAGATGGCTCAGCATTTCAAGCTTGACACCCGAACTGAGTTCTATCCCTGGAACCCACAAGGCATGGTGGAAAGAAGAAACTGACTCCAAAAGTTGTCCTCTGCCCTCCACACATACCTTGGAGCATTTGAAAAACAGCAGCAGGACAGTCTGAGGTTGGGGAAAGGTGACTGGTGGTGAAGCAGTCAATGGGTTCTCTGCACAGAGACAAGTTTTACATTTCCCCCTGTGACAGTAGGGATTGAATCAGGCTTGTGTGCACAGCGTGAGAAAGCTGGAGTTCTGAGCTATATCCCAGCCTTTATAGTTCTCTGTCAGATTCATGTATGTTTGGCTCTCTGATATCAAGCAATCACTCATCACACATTTGCAAAGCCTAAGTGAAGAGTCAGTTATTTCAATAAAGCAGCCCTGGAAGGGGGAAGTAACCCACACGGCTGTTATTACTATGACCCACATATTGTTTTTGACAGCAAGGTTAGTGGGAGACTAATAAGACACTGCTTGGCTGTGTGATTTTAAAAACTAGTGATTTTAGTGCCATTGAGATGGCTTAGTGGGTAAAAATGCTTCCTGTGCAAGCCTGACAACCCGAGCTTGATCCTTGGAAGCAGAGTGGAAGGAAAAAACTGTCCTCTGACCTCCATATCTGAGCAGTGGCAGAAGTCTGTCAACACTCTTGCAGACATGTCACACAAAATAATAGTTTTAAATTAGTGACATTTAAAGTCAACTAAAATCAAGGAACTAAAAATAAGTAATCCAAGGTGACTGATGCAGGTGTGCATCACTAGTAACTGTAACTATGGAAATCTGTCTGTCCACTACAGGACTGGGTACTAGGTGGAGGAATTTTGATCATTTCTGATTCAGTTGTTTTGCTACATCTTTCTACTTCTCCCTAAAAGCCTTTTATGGCCAACTTCCAGCTTCTCCCCGATAGGATTAATCCTTCCTTCCTTGGGCAACATAGGTATCTTGTGCACACTTCCATTTTTCAGCGGATCATGTAGATTATTTATTTGCCTCCTAGATCATTAAAAAGTTGAAGGCAAGGAATGTGTGCTGATGTAGTCCACAATTTGACTTTTTGTTTTGTTTTTCTTTTGAGGCACAGTCTCATGTAACCCAAACTGGACTTTGAACTCTTGATCTTCCTGCCTCCACCTCCCAAATCACACATTGTATGTTATTATATTCTGTATCTCAGGCTGTTCTCAGTAAATGTTTGCTGAACTAAATTACTATCACAATACAAAAGGGGAGAGGCCATGGAGACATGGCCAGAGATGTGTGTGTAGACAAGCAGCTGTTGATATTATTAAAATCTCTACTTGTTTCTAGGTTTTCACTGCACAGATGTGTCCCACATTATGAAACCTCTTTCCGTCACAAAACATAATCAGAATTTAGCCAGGCAATGGTAGTGCTTTAATTCCAGCACTCGGGAGGCAGAGGCAGGCTGATCTTTGTGAGTTCGAAGCCAGCCTGGTCTACAAGAGCTAGTTCCAAGACAGGCTCCAAAGCTACAGAGAAACCCTGTCTCAACCCCCCAATCAGAATTTAGAGTTAGAAGAACAATATCTGAGTTCTTGTTACTCTATTGCTTATCACTATAATTTTATAACTTGACTATCAGTTTAAAAAAAGCATCTAGATATCCCTCATTGACTATTCAAATATTAATTTTTATTATTTTTAAATTCTGTGTCTGTGTGTGGGTATGTGCATGTGAGTTCACGAAGAAGACATTAGATGGCCTGGAGCTGGAGTTACAGGCTGAAGCTTCCCAGTGTAGGTCCTAGGAACCAAATTTGGGTCTTTTGCAAAAACAACAAGCATTTTTAACTGCTGAACCATCTCTCCAGTCCCATTTATTTATTTACTGATTTATTTATTACCAAGTAATCTTTTACTTTTATTGTACATATCAACTTTTTACAGAAATAAGAGTTAATCTGAAAGTACACATCTTCTGATTCCTTTCATTGTATTATCTTTAATTTATGTTATGTGTGTGTTTGTTTAATGAATACATCTGAAGTCCCCACTACTTAGGAGACTGAGGCAAAACAATTACCTGGGCACAGAAGGTCAAGACCCAACTGACTGGACAACATAATAAGAACACACCTTTAAAAAAGTTTAGTACTACCCGTAGGCCAATCACTGTGCTATACCAGGGACTTTAACTAATACCCAGTGCACAGCATAATCACCCAGAAAACTTTGACAGCTATGGGTTCCCTAAAATAAGACACACACACACACACACACACACACACACACACACACACCCTCAGCTTTAGGGGCTTTATTGGTCTACTACCAGGTAGTGAACACACCCTGGGCAAGTATCAGATATTGAACTTCACCCACACCTATATATAGCCTCTCTTCTTTATTCATTTACTATTTTGAGACAAGGTCTCACTATACAGCCTAGGCTAACCTTGAACTTGTTATAAATGGTGTTTGAAGTTCTGATCCTCCTGCCTCCGTCTCTGGAGTGCTGGAATGACAGGCATGTGCCACTATGTTGAGTCAGCACTAATGTTCTTGTTTTGTTTTGTTTCATCAGTAACATTTTTAAGAGCACTATAGACCATGCTAAATGCCAAGTTGAGATACAGAAAATTTAAAAATGCAATTTATAGCCTTGATCTTCAAGCTTGTGACTCTTAGCTCTGACTAGGAAGTGTGTAACTTCAAGCCAGACAGATTACATCTACTTCCTTAAGGTGAAATGAAAGATAAACAGGATAAGTCATGTAAATGCTAAAGTCTCCCAGCTGCCCAGACTCCTGAAATAATCACACAAAAACTATATTATTTAAATCACTGCTTGGCCAATTACTTAATTGTATTGTTAACTAGCTCTTATATCTTTGGCTAACCCATTTCTATTATTTTATATTTTACCATGAGGCTCGTGGCCTACTGGCATGGTTCCAGCTAAGGTGAAGGCTCAGCCTTGGGCAGGTGCTCAACAAATGTTAGTTGCATTTGGCAAATTATTAAACTAGACAAATGTTAGTCAGCAAGAGAATCAACTAGGAGGGAGACATCTGTCAAGCTTAGTGTCAGGGACTTAAGGGACTATTGTTTGC
The DNA here is from genome assembly GCA_001685095.1 of Ellobius talpinus. Taxonomy (NCBI): domain Eukaryota; kingdom Metazoa; phylum Chordata; class Mammalia; order Rodentia; family Cricetidae; genus Ellobius; species Ellobius talpinus. Next base: position 16,834 of record LOJH01003470.1, on the reverse strand, counting down.
TGAGCCCCATCTCCAAAACTGAACTACATCTAGGTGGATCAGAAGTTTACATTTCTAGCCAGGTTTGGTGGCATATGCATTAATCCCAGCACTCTGGGGGTATGGGCAGGAGGATCTCTGTGAGTTCGAGGCCAGCTAGGTCCACAGAGTGAGTTCTAGGCCAGAAGGGCTATGCAGTGAGAGCCCCTACTAAAAATAAATACATAAATGAATAAATAAATGAATGAATAAATAAATAAATCTTGGTAGTGGTGGCACACACTTCCAGCACTGGGGAGGCAGAGTTAGGCAGATCTTGGAGTTCAAGCCAGCTGGTCTACAGAGCAAGTTTTAAGACAGCCAGGGCTACACACACACACACACACACACACACACACACACACACACAAAAAAAACCTGTCTCAAAAAAAACAAAAACCAAACAAAACAAAAACTTAAAAACAAGAAAGAAAGAACAAAGAAACAATGAAATAAAGAGGGAAATGAACACATTTCTAACAAGGCTCAGCTGATACTGATACCACCAATACCAGGATCCACGGCACCAGCTGCTCTTGCAGATGACCTGGGTTTGATTCCCAGCGTCCACATGGCTTTTTAACAAATCTGTAACTCCAGTTCCAGGGGATCCAGTGCCCTCGCCCTCTTCTGGTCTCTGTAAGATGCACAAATACACATTCAGGCAAAATACCCATATATAAAAAAATTAAAGACAACAAACTGGGCAGAAACAATTGCCTGGTTAGTAACCCATATGCAAACTGAAGTACCCATTTTTTTCTAAGTATGCACTACTGTATAACTACCATTACATATGAAAGCAAAACACTTTGCTTACTCTATTCATGAGACCTATGACCTGAGTTGGCCCAAAGAAGTGCTTAAAGTTGTATGAATAAATAGTACTGAAAGAATTACAATGCATGCACTGGGCAGGTGAGAGTATAAAGACTGTGAATTCAAGGTGACCCTGAATTACATATCCAGTTTCAGGACAATCTAGCTATATATTGAGATCCTGTCTCAAAAAACTGACTAGGGGGAGAAATAAAAAGTAACAATTATTATTTACAATTATTATTTATTTTTTTTTTTTTTCAAGACAGGGTTTCTCTGAAGCTTTGGAGCCTCTCTTGGAACTCACTCTTGTAGACCAGGTTGGCCTCGAACTCACAAAGATCCGCCTGTCCCTGCCTTTGAGTGCTGGAATTAAAGGCGTGCACCACCACCGCCCGGCTACAATTATTCTTTAAAAAGTTTTGTGATTACTGAAAGAATTGTAGCTTTTTTTTAACAGAGAGCAGGGAGATCTTTTGATTCTGATAGTTTTGCCTCAAAAAAAAAGACATGGCACGAAATGGCAAATAACTAATCTTTATTGAACACTATATTAGACAGTCTTATGAAACGTCTCTAAATTCATCTCAATTCACTGTTAGGCATTCTTTTCATTATAGTAAAAAAATAAATTGGGGCAGAAATTGTCCAAATATTGAGCTAATGGGCTCAAACTCGAACACTTAAGCACACAACCTCATAGCAAGGGCTAGTACCCTGCCACCACCGCGTGTGGCTCAAAGGTCAGTGGGGTGAGATCTACCTGAGGGACGAAAATCAGTGGGGGTGAAAGGTTAACAGGAAGTGGCTACGAGACTAGAGGTTCTTAATAATTCACGGCATTACAGAGGGACCGTTAAAAAAATAGTCTGACCTAGTTTTCTCAACACCCTCTCAGCTGGTAGAGCCATAAAGAGTCTGGAATATCTGGAAGAAAAAAAACCCCATAAATTTCAGCGATGCCTCTCAGTAGTCATAACGGGAAAGAACAAAAGCGCACGCGCAGCATCCGGGCTCCCGGAAGCGTACCTAGGGCCGACGTGGCAGAAGGAGTGGCTCCCGGTCCTACAGCATGGGGCGGAACTTCCGGGGACGGCACGACAGCCCCCCCTCGGAACCGGAAGTCGAGCCTGGGAGCCTTGACGTTGGGAACGAAGTCGAACCTGGATCTGGAGCCGGGTGAGGAGTGGCATCGCGAGGTTGCGCGGCGGGGAGGAATGCTGAGGAGAGGCCAGGGTATTTCTGGCCTGATTGTGGTCCGGTTTTAGAGGAAAGGGAGGAGCCTGGGGGCGGGGCCTGGGAAGAGACCCTCACCTCCCGCATCCGTGAACGGCGATCGCTCCCAGACCCCTCCCTTCATCTCCTGGCCCAGGTTCCGGCTCTCGCCTCGCCTTCCAAGCATGTTGAAGGGCATTAGAAGCTTGGTCTTTACTGTTTAATGAACCGGCCCTCATCGTGGCCCTACAGGCTGGTTTGGCTTCCTGATCTCAATCTCTGGAGCTCCCAAACCTCCGCAACTCGGGTACTCTCAGAGTTCTAGGAAGCTTGCCCCGCCCCTTTGGGTTGTCACCCTCAACTGTCTACCTAGAATGGAGTCAGGATTGGAGTTTGACTCTCTCCTGACTTCAGGAAGTTAAAGGGGAGAGGGACATCTCCCAAGCTTAGTGTTGATGGCATGTGCAAGGTTTAGGGTTTGGAAGGACAGTTCCTAAAATGGCTTTGAGGTTACAGAGTTTTCAGTCCGGCAGTAGTTCATCTTTTGGGCTTTGCTAGCAAAGAGAGAGAGGCCCATTGTTCTACTGCAACACTTGAGAGGTCTCACTCTTCCTGGGCCCCTTCTGCCTGTAGAATAATTAGTATGATAAGGATGTTTAAAACTGCTGCTGCCTTATTGGGATGGCTCTTGAAAGGACCTCCAACTCATCCTTCTGTTGCTGATCAAGATTGTAATAGTTTTGATAGCGACTTATCAAACAAACATTAGAACAGAAACTGGATTACAGACATGCTTTTGAATTTAGAATAGCCATAGCTCTCTGCTTGAGGGATGAAATGAATGATCTTTGTAATGGAATACTGCTTGCTAAGTATTCAGGTGTTTTTTGTTTGTTTTTTTGTTTTGTTTTTTTTTTCCCCAAGACAGGGTTTCTCTGTGTACCTCTGACTGTCCTGGAACTTTCTCTGTAGACCAGGCTGGCCTTGAACTCACAGAGATCTGCCTGCCTCTGCCTCCTGAGTGCTGGGATTAAAGTCGTGCACCACCACCGGCTACATTTTTTTTAATCTTAATGCTTCGTTTGCAAGGTTAATACACTATTTTCATGGAAAGGCTGGGGTCAGAGTCACATTTGGATTATTACAGGTCAGACAAAGAATGCCATTTCTCCCAAACAATAACTCTACAGTTTGTCTTTTGTAGGGGAAGGATTTTAATCAATTTTTTTTGCCTTAGTGCTTAAAAAAAACCCAGCATATTTGAAGTCCCTCAAGTGTTTATGGGGTGAATGGAAAGGTAGATGATAGACAGAATGAATGGAAAGTGGAAACATTGTTTTATTTACTTGTAACAACTGTATCAGCCAGAGGACTCTGTGAGGAGACACTGAAAATATACCACTGGCGAATGTCTGATGTTCAGTTCCACTAGGTCTGTCTGAAGTTGGAATTGATACCTCTTCGGAGTGACACAGCATGGGGAAAGTGGCTGCGTACTGACTGGCAGGAGTTACAGTTCAACTGATCACTGCCTCTTCCTTTCTTCTCTGAATAGTTGCTCTCTCCTTAGAAAGTGTTTTGACTGCTTTGTTCTTTTCCTTCCCCCATAGGTAAGATCAAATTGGGGATGCTCTCATAATGAATGTCAACCAATCAGCTCCACCTGTTCCACCATTTGGGCAGAACCAGCCCATCTACCCAGGGTATCATCAGTCTGGTTATGGTGGGCAACCAGGACCTGCAGCACCTGCCTATGGAGCCTACAATGGCCCACTGCCAGGCTATCAGCAGATACCTCCCCAAGGTATGTTCCCAGATTCCTTTTGAGCCAAGGAAGGGAATAAGCAGTATTCGGGTTAGATTGTATTCTTCTGACAAAGCTACTTAAGGACTGTGATTGAAGAACATGAATCTGGCCCTCTGAAATTGAGGGCCCATGAGTTGTCTGTCTCACTGTGTTTTTATATGTGTGACTCTTTCCACCTGAAGACATCTAATGGGAATGAGTCTTCCAGATTTCATCACAGCTCACTTCTGTGGATGTCACCCTAGACAGCCTCACCTGGCTGCATTATTAAGAGCTCTTCTGTTGCCTGTTGACTTAAACTTTTTCTGAAATCACTTTTCCTTGTATGTGCTGAGAATGCTTCTGATTTGACTTCTGGTTCTGACTATGAAATGATTCTGGGACACATTTAGCTGAAAATGAATCTGGGAAGAAAAGTGTATTTGTATGCATGACTTTTAGTACTCCTGGGTCTTTTACTGTCATTCATTTTCTTTTGCTTGGGTTTCCTTTTCTTGGATATTTTATAATATCAGTGAAGTAAGGAAGCTTGGTGTTGCATTAGATTCTATACTCCCAGTCCTCAGTGTTTTGTTTTATGTTACTTTGTCAAAAAGAGTAGCTGGTTCTCTGTTACCGGGAAGACCTTGTAAAGTTATTAATAAAAGACTTTTCAGTTAGGCTGGTTGAAGATTTAGAGTAATGCCAAACACTATGTTGTTTAAGAGAGTAGATTCCACAGACACAGGCCTATAATCCTGTGAGGGAGGCTGCAGCAGGAGGATTGTGGGTTCAAGACCTACCTGGGCTATAGAGTAAGTCCAAGTCTATCTTAGGTAACAGCTATGATTCTGTCTAAAAATAAAAAGTAAAAAAGAAGATATAAATCATTAACAAAATGCTTGCCTAACATGTATGAGATCCTAAGTTCAATCCCCTGAACTACCAAAAAAAACTCCCATAAAATAAATAAAAGTAGCTCAGCAGGTAAAGGTGCTTATCACTAAACTTAATGACCTAAGTTCAATCTCTGAGACCCACACGGTGGAAGGAGAAAAAGAAGTTGTCTTCTAATCTCCACACATAATAAGTATATAAATATAATTTTATGGGGTTAGAGAGATGGCTTAGTGGTTAAGAGCACGTTCTGTTCTTGTAGAGGACCTGAGTTCAGTTCCCAGGACCCGCATGGCAGTTCACAGCCATCCATAATTCCAGTTTCAAGGGATCTAATGCCCTCTTCTGACCTTTGTAGGCACCACTCGTGCATCTGAGCAAAACACTTTTTTTCCTCCCGAAACCAGGTTTCTCAGTGGCTATGGAATCAGTCCTGAAACTTGCTCTGTAGACCAGACTGGCCTCGAACTCACAATGATCCTCCTGTCTCTGTCTCCCGAGTGCTGGGATTAAAGGTGTGTGCCACCACTGCCTGGCTGTGAGCAAAACACTTAAACATATATGTGGCGCGCCTCGTCCACCAGCAGAAGAGACGACCACAACAGGATTCTTCTTG